>JARQZK010000333.1:0-25194 GCA_030704885.1 Cynegetis impunctata | reverse complement strand
AGGCTGCATCATCTGCTGATAAGAAAGATTCGGTACTCTGAGTATCCTTGAATTCAATTAACAAAGACTCCGGAATGTTGTCCATATCCTGTGGATTTACATAAATTTGTCTTCTAAAACTCATGACGCGAGAGTATTCGGGGTCCGGAATGTTCATTTTCAGAAAATTCATAGGAGACATGAAGATCTGCCCAATATCTTTCAGTTTTCGTTCTAGTATGTAATGAGGAATAGTCGGGATTTTAGAGAGGATCGGTCCTGGTGACGGTGTGATCAGTCTTCTTGCCGGGATAACCTGATTGGCGATATTTATTGAACCCAAAGAAGACATGTAATTGTGTTCTACGGATTCTACGTTCGATAAGTAGATTGCTACTCTACCATTTGATATTTTTGGGCAAATCTTATGTTTTTCGGTATATTTGTTGATATAAGAGTTGAAAAAAACACAAAAGGATCGTATTTCGACATGGCGTTCACGTTTTGGTAGCGGATCCATGTATCCAAATTTCAACGTTCCAACTCAAATTTGCAGAAGCTGTGGAGAAGTGCAATTATTATATATATATATATATATTATATAATATAATATATAATATTTATATATAGATATATATATATATTTATATATATATATAATATGTTTGTATGTATCTGATTTTTAAGTTGGTACTTTTTTTTTAACACTGTATAGAATGCATGAAAATAAGAAAATTTTTCAAATGAAATTATGTCCGAAAATGCTTCGTTTCCGAGATACAGGTTATTGAAGTTCTAAGGAAAAAATGCCTTTTTTATGATAACTTTCCTACCACTCCAGGTATTTTTTCGTTATAGTAATGTAAGAAATTGACCTTACTTTAATACAAATTAGACAGAAACGAATTTGACATACAAAACACCATATCAGAATTTATGCGATTTTGCCATGCATCAAAATATTAAGAGACTAAATTAACTCCAAAGTAAATGAGTATTTCAAAAATTATATTAATTATAAAAAAAGCAGTGGATTAGTATATTTTTCTTTAAAAAAATTCAATATAAATCCTGTTCGAAGGTCACTGGTAAAAAAATTTCAAAAAATTTTACACCAAAAAATGTAATATAATGGTCAAAAGAAGTTTACCAGATTTTGTGAAAATATCTGGAGTGGTAGAAAGGTTATGATAAAAAAGGAAGTTTTTTCTTGAAATTTTAACAACCTGTATCTCGGAAGCATTTACGGACATAGTTTCATTTGAAAAATATTTTTATTTTCTTGCATTCTATACAATGTTAAAAGGAAAGTACCAACTAAAAAATCACCAGGTATATATATATATATATATATATATATATATTTATATATAATATATATATATATATTATATATATATATATATATATATATATATATATATTATATATATATATATATATATATATATATATATATATATATATATATATATATATATAGGTGTTTTTCAATTGAATGTAAATAATTTAGGGGATGAATTTTTGGCCCACTTTGAGAAGAAAACTTCATATGAACGCATGCCCTAAACGTCCTAGTTTTTGAGATACAGGGTGGTCAAGTTTCATGTCTCTATACGTGTTTTAGTACACGTGAATATTACTTTATATAACACAATGTAGCATTTGTGAAGTTTTGAATTATTTACAAATTTTAGCAGGAAAATTATTTATGGAATCTGACTTATGAAACTCATTAATTTATGATTATATACGTATTAACTAAAGTAATAATTGCATGATGCACATCTGTGTGGCTAATAGGTAATTCCAACAGCTTATATTATTAGAAAAACACATTTTTTTTATTTCGACGTTTACTATAATTGAATTTTTGATGCGGCGTTTCACCACACACGATGGCTTCATCAGACAGAACTGAATATTAAAAACTTGGAATCTCAATTTACAGAAATTTTAGAACCAAAAAAAAAGATAATTCGTTTATTTTAGGCCTCTTTTTAAAGTTTATGTAAATTGAGATACCAAGATTTCAACATTGAATTTACTTAACCTGAAATACTTCTTTGAACCATGTCTTCAACTTCTCAGTTAGCCTATAGAAATGAGACGTTTAATTCGAAAGATCGATCTCATGAATATAGCCGTGGATATTAGCGAAATATAATCTGATAGAATTATAGAACACTTTTGCAGAAATTGCATTAGATCATATGTTTTTGGATCGCATCGAGATTTTTTCCATTTCTGTTTTTTGAAGTGGGTAGGGGAAGGTATGAGCTACAGTACAAATTTGTAGTCGTATATTTCCCGTAGATAATAGACTATTGCAGCGTATTGAAAGTGAAAAGTGAGTAGTCTTCTCATCCGTTTTAAACCTACTGTACCAAACTTTTCGAAATTTTTTTGATGTCTGATATGTATATATATATATATATATATATATATATATATATATATATATATATATATATATATATATATATATATATATATATATATATATATATATACAGGGTTATTCACTAGGATAATGTCAACATTAATAACTATTTGCATAAACATTTAGAAATTCATTAAAATACACTATAGTTTATGCGTTTCGACTTATAGTCATTTTCAAAACAATTTCACAATTAATTCAATATTTAAAAGTCTCTTTATTACATAGCAAGGTCGTCGATGTCATACTGCTATGTACGACGACCTTGCTATGTAATAAAGAGACTTTTAAATATTGAATTAATTGTGAAATTGTTTTGAAAATGACTAGTCGAAACGCGTAAACTATAGTGTATTTTAATGAATAGTAATTGTTTATGCAAATAGTTATTAAATGTTGACATTATCCTAGTGAAATAAACACTGAATTTAAAAATGTCAGTAAATACCAAACGAATTATATATATATATATATATATATATATATATATATATATATTTATATTCATATTTAATATATATATATATATATATATATATATATATATATATATATATATATATATATATATATATATATATATATATACAGGGAGTTTTTCAATTGAATGTAAATAATTTAGGGTGTGAATTTTGAGCCCATTTTGAGACGAGAACTTCATATAAACGTGTGTCCTAAACGTCCTAGTTTTTGAGATATAGGGTGGTAAAGTTTCAGAAAATGAATCATTTTTTATTTATAACTTTAAAACCACACAAAATATTTCAATTAAATTTGGTATGCAAGTACTAATTATCAATGTGCATTTTTTGATGCAATACAGATTTTAAATTTTCCACCAGTTGCGTTCATGCAGAATTTGTCTTGCATACTTCAGCAAACATTTATGGTACGCCTCTGATTCTTCTTAAAACTGAAATCATTTTTGAAATGTATATTCTGTTTTGAACAAATTTGATTTCCTGAGTTTCCTTCGAGCGACGCATGGTTTTCACTTGAAAAAATTCAAAATGGTTCTCTGCATAATCATAACATTATCACATTGCAGGAAATAGATTTGTGTTGAAGAAAAATTGGTGCATCGAACAAACAAATTAATTTATTCTTTTTTGTATTTTTTTCTCAAATTTTTTCAAATATTTTGTGTGGTTTTGAAGTTGTAATCGAAAAATGATTTATTTTCTGAAACTTGACCACCCTGTATCTCAAAAACTAGGACGTTTAGGGCATGCGTTCATATGAAGTTTTCTTCTCAAAGTGGGCCAAAAATTCATCCCCTAAATTATTTACATTCAATTGAAAAACACCTATATATATATATATATATATATATATATATATATATTTATATATATATAGGTGTTTTTCAATTGAATGTAAATAATTTAGGGGATGAATTTTTGGCCCACTTTGAGAAGAAAACTTCATATGAACGCATGCCCTAAACGTCCTAGTTTTTGAGATACAGGGTGGTCAAGTTTCAGAAAATAAATCATTTTTCGATTACAACTTCAAAACCACACAAAATATTTGAAAAAATTTGAGAAAAAAATACAAAAAAGAATAAATTAATTTGTTTGTTCGATGCACCAATTTTTCTTCAACACAAATCTATTTCCTGCAATGTGATAATGTTATGATTATGCAGAGAACCATTTTGAATTTTTTCAAGTGAAAACCATGCGTCGCTCGAAAGAAACTCAGGAAATCAAATTTGTTCAAAACAGAATATACATTTCAAAAATGATTTCAGTTTTAAGAAGAATCAGAGGCGTACCATAAATGTTTGCTGAAGTATGCAAGACAAATTCTGCATGAACGCAACTGGTGGAAAATTTAAAATCTGTATTGCATCAAAAAATGCACATTGATGATTAGTACTTGCATACCAAATTTAATTGAAATATTTTGTGTGGTTTTAAAGTTATAAATAAAAAATGATTCATTTTCTGAAACTTTACCACCCTATATCTCAAAAACTAGGACGTTTAGGACACACGTTTATATGAAGTTCTCGTCTCAAAATGGGCTCAAAATTCACACCCTAAATTATTTACATTCAATTGAAAAACTCCCTGTATATATATATATATATATATATATATATATATATATATATATATATATATATCTATATATATATATATATATTTATAAATATATATATATATATATATAAATATGAATATAAATATATCTATATATATATGAATATAAATATATATATATATATATATATATATATATATATATATATATATATATAATTCGTTGGTATTTACTGACATTTTTATATTCAGGGTTTATTTCACTAGGATAATGTCAACATTTAATAACTATTTGCATAAACATTTACTATTCATTAAAATACACTATAGTTTACGCGTTTCGACTAGTCATTTTCAAAACAATTTCACAATTAATTCAATATTTAAAAGTCTCTTTATTACATAGCAAGGTCGTCGTACATAGCAGTATGACATCGACGACCTTGCTATGTAATAAAGAGACTTTTAAATATTGAATTAATTGTGAAATTGTTTTGAAAATGACTAGAAGTCGAAACGCGTAAACTATAGTGTATTTTAATGAATTCTAAATGTTTATGCAAATAGTTATTAAATGTTGACATTATCCTAGTGAAATAAACCCTGTATATATATATATATATATATATATATATATATATATAGTATATATATATATATATATATATATATATATATATATATATTATATATATATATATATATATATATATATATATATACATATCAGACATCAAAAAAATTTCGAAAGTTTGGTAGCAGTAGGTTTAAAACGGATGAGAAGACTACTCACTTTTCACTTTCAATACGCTGCAATAGTCTATTATCTACGGGAAATATACGACTACAAATTTGTACTGTAGCTCATACCTTCCCCTACCCACTTCAAAAAACAGAAATGGAAAAAATCTCGATGCGATCCAAAAACATATGATCTAATGCAATTTCTGCAAAAGTGTTCTATAATTCTATCAGATTATATTTCGCTAATATCCACGGCTATATTCATGAGATCGATCTTTCGAATTAAACGTCTCATTTCTATAGGCTAACTGAGAAGTTGAAGACATGGTTCAAAGAAGTATTTCAGGTTAAGTAAATTCAATGTTGAAATCTTGGTATCTCAATTTACATAAACTTTAAAAAGAGGCCTAAAATAAACGAATTATCTTTTTTTTTGGTTCTAAAATTTCTGTAAATTGAGATTCCAAGTTTTTAATATTCAGTTCTGTCTGATGAAGCCATCGTGTGTGGTGAAACGCCGCATCAAAAATTCAATTATAGTAAACGTCGAAATAAAAAAAATGTGTTTTTCTAATAATATAAGCTGTTGGAATTACCTATTAGCCACACAGATGTGCATCATGCAATTATTACTTTAGTTAATACGTATATAATCATAAATTAATGAGTTTCATAAGTCAGATTCCATAAATAATTTTCCTGCTAAAATTTGTAAATAATTCAAAACTTCACAAATGCTACATTGTGTTATATAAAGTAATATTCACGTGTACTAAAACACGTATAGAGACATGAAGGTATTTAAATATATTATGCAATAATGCACAAAGTTCTTTCAGGAAGTTCGAATGCATATTTAATTTTCTACTCTGGATTAATGTACAGATTTTCAGTGAAATTCCACCAGGGAAATGTAATGTTGGTTTCCGCCTGCATGCGAAGGAGACGAAAGAGAAGAATACTTGAGGTGAGTGTCGCATAGAACTTGAGCCGTCGCCTTTTGCGATGTCTTGGTGGGTTTTTCTGACACACCGTTTCACCTTCAGGGCCATCCATCAACCCCTGCAACATATCACCGACAACGGACAGGGAAAGCCGTTTCACTTTCCTGGTATTAAATCTCGACTTTGGAGTAAAAAATCACACTCCATCGGTCACCGGAAGGTTTCCAGAAAAAAGGGAGAACGATTTCTTCATGCAACATCGCATGAGTTAATCAAGCTAGTAAATTTTCTACCCAAGTAAAATTGGTAACGAGTGTATTGATGTGGTACATTCAAAGAAATCTATAATTTCAATTCTGTCAAAATATAATATATATGTTTGAAATAATCAATAAGTATCCCAGCTGTGTGAGCGAAATGTATAGCGATGTGTTACAATATATCAAATATTAAATCTCTATTATAATGACTGTCATATATAATATAGGGTGTTCCAAAATTGAAACCCATCTATTAAGATCTCTAAGGGACTATAATGGAAACGGAATGCCATGTTTTTCAACTTACCAGGAAAAATACTTTCTAATTGCCTATCGAATGATATTAAAATTTTCTATATATAAGTCTTCTCGTGTTTACAAAAATATTTGTTTGCGCGATTTGGTGTTTTTTAAAATGAAATTAGTAATGAATTTAGTTACCTTTTTTCTTTAGCAATGTCAGATAATTAATTCAGTTTATCATTCTAGTTTGTAAAAACATCAATTCTCTCTTATTTTTGATAAATATTCATTTCGACTTTATTCATATAATTATACCGAAATTTAAAAAAAACGCGTGAGCTGCATAGCTCCGTCATTGCGCCGAGATGCAATCGGAAAGGAATAAATTATGGTTTCATAACCCATGATTTCATAGAAAACCGAAATAAAAATTAAAAAATTATTTATTTCATTCAAAAAAATTAAAAAATTGCATCGCGTACTGATTCCAACATGAACACAATCTACGTACCAAATTTTAATCTTCTAACTCAATGTGCAAAAGCTATGAAGATAGGCAAATTTTAAAAATCACGAAAAAATAAGGAATATCTACGTGAAAATGGCAATGGTTGAAAAAATCCCAGATGCCAGGTTTCTGCCCATTTGGTTTGATGGGGGCCGCTGTAGATGTCAATATGTAATGGGAAATATATATATATATATATATATATATATATATATATATATATATATATATATATATATATATATATATATATTTATATACGTCTTTTGCGTAAAAATCATAGGTATAGGGAACCCTGATATAGTTTTAAAGGGAATCTAATTCTGCGTCAAAATATGCCATTAAATACGGGGTGTTTTTTTAAGGAGTTATTCAATGAAAAATATGTCCCAAATTTGATGCAATATTTTTCACCACTCTGTACAATATTGAAATAAAATTTTTATGTGGTAGTTAACTTTAACCTTTCAGGTAAGCAGTATATTCAGTTGGGAGCAGCTCGTTACATGTTACAGGGCGTAAACAATTTTTGAATTATGGTCTGTATTTTTTAATTTCTCAAAATTTCTCAGAAACGGTCAGCGTTAGGTATTGGAAATATAACATTAAATTAACTTTATTTGGTCTATAGTATCTAAAAATATAAAAAAATATAGGGTGTTTCATAAGAAAAAATATAACTTTGATATGTACCTATCTTTTGGGTCACTCTGTATATTTCAAAATAATTTTGAAATATGCTACTCATGAACTCACATATGACTGTGCTAAATTTTTCCCCCACTCTTTTCATTTATCGTAGAAACACCGAGGCGAATGTAGTGGGCATATCTATGGGAGTTCGAATGAAGTCTCATAACTCCAGTAGTTTCAATTTTATTTCTTAATAACTACCCGGTTTCACGAAAGTTTCTTCGTATCTTCAGGCTCAGAGGGAGTAGGCCATAGGGGTCAATTTCAAGACATGTCGACCTTGTGTGTCTAATTAGATATAAGTACAATTTACAATTGCAATGTTTGTTGAATAAAATTATAGCTCTTCAAAGATAAAACAACAAATACAAGCATATATAAAGTTAAACACGCCATTCACCACGCGGACAATAGAAAACTTCAAGCATTAGACAATATTGTCTAACGTTATTGCTAATAATTATCAATATATATATATATATATATATATATATATATATATATTATGTTTGGGCCACAAGGTCATTTTAGTTATATATTAGGAATTCGGAGAGTATCGGTTTGAATACTGTGCCATTGCGTTCGGGCAGATGTTTTCTTTTTTTACGTTCTAGAAAAACTTTATCATTTAGCGTGAAACCGAACATTATTCACTTCAATTCGAGAATATCGTGGTATTCGGTAGTATTAGTATAGTACCTAATCAATAGAAAAATATAGAAATTACCCTTAGATGTGATAGTAGTTTTCCATAAATCATAGACATTCATCCTTTTTAAATTCGAGTGCTTATAGTTGGTTCCCACAATCCCTCTTTTTCCTCTCCTTCAATAGTTTACCTCCAGCTAGGCAGCAGGGATCCACAAACTCTTCATAGAGGGTAAGTGTATCTCTCAATTCCATCGTACTTATAGTTTTTTTTTGTGTTTTTTTTTGTTTTTCTAAATTGTATATCACTTATTCCATAAACTTACAGTCCGCTAAACTTTCATTAACAAAACATTTTTGGTCCATTCGTGCCGCGATATAGATTCAGTTCATATATACAATTATGTCTGACAAAAAAACGCAGTTAAAAATTTTTATAGCAAAGAAAGAACAATATTTCTCTAGAATTCAAAGACTTTTTGATTGTAGTAAAAATATAGCTGATCCGAAACAATTGTGCAGTTTTCAAACAAGGTTCAAAACTCTGGAAGAAAGTAGAAAATGTTTGATAGAAGTTATCGATATAATTAACAAATTATCTTGTGAAATAGATCCAGAATATGTGCCATCATTTCAAATTTTGGAAGTTGTAGACGAAATGTACTGCGAAATTCTCTCTGTCGCTGATCAGGTCTTTTCGAAAGATAATGTATCTAAAAAAGCATTTAGAAATCCTCCTAAATTGCCGCAGTTAGAGCTTCCAGAATTTTCAGGAGATCCTAAAGAATGGCCAATTTTTTACGAGTGTTTCAGTAATCTTATTCATAATAACAATAACTTATGTGACTCTGATCGTATGCATTATTTGGTAGGGAAATTAAATGGAAAAGCCTTGACCTATTGTTCGGGAGTTCCACCGATTGGTGATAATTATCAAATTGTGTGGAAAACGCTCGTTGAAAAATATCAAGATAAACGTCTCTTAGCTAATACTTACCTGGATCAAATATTCGATTTTAAACCGTTAAATACTGATATTGCTTATAATTTGAATATGTTTCTTGAGAAATTCGATACCGCCGTTCAAGCTTTAAAAAAGTTGGACATTTCCGATATTTTTGATTATAGTATAACATATATTGCGCTCAAAAAACTAGATCGTGATACTAATCGTTACTTTGAAAATTCGATTAGGGGTCAAACTCTGCCATCCTATAAGGAACTTATAGATTTTGTGAAGGAACAGTCGAAAATTAATTCTCGTATAGGTAGTGTAACTCCTCAGAAAACGAATTATGTTCATAATTTACCTCAAAATATTCCTAAATTCAAAAAAGCATCAACATATCAATCATTCGCTTTGCAGAATAATAATACTCAGGATGTTTCATTGAAGTGCGTTTTGTGCAAAGCTAGTGATCACTTTATTTCGCGTTGTTCTGCCTTTATGGACAGGT
Source organism: Cynegetis impunctata (assembly GCA_030704885.1). Lineage (NCBI taxonomy): Eukaryota > Metazoa > Arthropoda > Insecta > Coleoptera > Coccinellidae > Cynegetis > Cynegetis impunctata. The sequence continues at coordinate 15,227 of JARQZK010000333.1, read as the reverse complement.
CCCCAAACGAGCGTTATCAGATAGCAAAGCGAAATAATTTGTGTTTGAATTGTCTAGGAGTGCATAAAATTATAAATTGCAAAAGTAAAGTTAATTGTAAGTATTGTCAAATGCGGCATCACACTTTGTTACATTTCGATTCTGGTTACAATTCTTCGAAACATAATCATGTATCATCTTTCACGCAAACCCGGCGTTCGTCGAAGAATGAAGAACAGGTCGCCGCCGCGGCATCGGCATCCAAGGTGTCCCCGGTCCGCCCGGCCAACGACGACGCATCGAATTCATCGAACTGTTTCACCGTTGCACAGATTAAAGCGGCGAATCAAACAATTTTGTTATCGACAGCAATTGTTTTCGTTCAAGATAAGTTTGGAAATTATAGAAAACTTCGATTTTTATTAGATTCTTGTAGTCAGGCTCATTTTCTCACAAGAAACGCGTGTGAAAGATTGGGTTTAAGTTTGTTAGAACTCAATACATCTGTTCAGAGTATCGGAGCGCATTTTAGTAAGGTTTCAGGTGTAGTCGAAATTGATATAACTTCGCGCTATGATTCGACGATAAGATTTTCTCTAAAAGCTTTAGTGATCGATAAGATTGGAGATCCCCTCCCACAATTTAAAGTTGAATTAGGAAAGCTTGACTATTTAAGTGATTTACCTTTAGCTGATGATACATTTTACTATCCTGGAAAAATTGATGGCATAATAGGCGCCGAAATTTTCCCTCATTTGTTAGGTAGTGTTAAGTTGGTTGGAAATTTGGATAGACCAACAGCAATAGAAACTTCTTTAGGCTATGTAGTTATAGGAAATGCTCCGATTGCGCAACAGATTCCTACTGTGGGAAATTTTTGTGTTGTAGTTGATCCTTCGTTAGATGAACTTATCAAAAAATTCTGGGAAATTGACGATATTCCTAGTTCTCATTTTCTTAGTCCTGATGAATTAGAATGTGAACGAATTTACCATTCTACCACGCAAAGATTAGATAATGGCTCTTATGCAGTCCAATTACCGTTCAAGTGCGATACTACAAAATTGGGAAATTCATATGATATTGCTTTAAAGCGTTTTATGTCTTTAGAACGAAAATTTGCTTTGTTTCCGGAATTCAAATTACAGTATGCTAGGGCATTCGAAGATTATTTAGAACAGGGACATATGAAAAAGCTTAGTTTTGTCGATTTAGATACCCCGCACTATTTCATTCCACATCATGGAGTTTTCAAAATTGGAAGCCTTAGTACACCGTTGAGAATAGTATTAGATGCGAGTTGTAAATCAGATTCAAATTTTTCTTTAAATGATATTTTGCATTCCGGTCCTAAATTACAAAATGACGTTGTCACCTTATATCTGAACTTCCGTTTATTTAAATATGCGTTAACCTCGGATATTCGCCAAATGTATAGACAAGTTTTCATTTTACCTCAGCACAGACGTTTTCAAAGAGTATTGTGGCGAAGCTCTCCTTCCGAACCTATACAAGCGTTTGAGTTATTAACCGTATCATTTGGAATAAAATCATCTCCGTATCTTGCTCTGAAGACAGTGAGACAGTTAGCATCCGATGAGAAAGATAACTATCCTTTTGCATGTAAAGTTGTTACTAGGGATATGTACATGGATGATTTGATAACCAGTGTCAGTAATTTGAAAGAGGCGAAAGTTCTTTATCGTGAATTGGTAGATATGTTCAAAGCTGGAGGCTTCAGTTTAGTAAAATGGGCAACTAATGACATAGATGTTTTAAATGACATTCCGGTAGAGATGAGAGCACCAGATGTAGTCAATTTTGAAACCGATTTCTTGAAGGTTTTAGGCCTGCAATGGCATCCTAAGTTTGATACACTCTCATATCAGGTTGATACGAAAATTTATTCTTGTACTAAAAGAAATATTCTTTCGACTATAGCTCGTTGTTTTGATCCTTTGGGATTTCTAGCTCCTGTAATCTTAGTAGCTAAGTTATTTATCAAAGATCTTTGGATTCTTCATATAGATTGGGATGAAACCCCCCCACCTGAAATTCAAGATAAGTGGAGTACTTTCCAGAGTGAATATTCGTTGCTTAGCTCTTTGCGAATTCCTAGATTTTTAGGTGTTCATATTGCGTCCTTGGTTAGTCTGATTGGATTCGCCGATGCTTGTGAAACATCATTTGGGGCCGTCGTGTATTTAAGAGTAGAAACTAATGAAATTGTTCATACGAACATAATTTGCGCTAAATCTAAGGTAGCTCCTTTACGTACTATGTCGATACCTAGATTAGAACTCTGTGCTGCGCATCTTTTAGCTAACCTTCTGAATTTTATAATATTAGGGTTGAGAGATCGAATGAAGGTAGAAAAAGTTTTCGCGTTTTCAGATTCCACAGTGGCTCTTTCTTGGATAAATTCTCCGCCGTATAGATGGAAGACATTCGTAGCAAATAGAGTATCCAAAATTCAAGAATTATGTCCGAAAGCTTTGTGGTACCATGTGGATGGTGAAAATAATATTTCAGATTGTTTGTCACGTGGGTTATATCCTTCACAGTTTTTAGCGAAACCAGATTGGTTCTCTGGTCCAGAATGGTTGAAATTACCTTTCATCCAATGGCCCATCAAATTAGTGAATGAATCGGTTATTGATAGCGATACAGAAAGAAAACCTTCCGTTTTTGTGAATATAATTTCTGATGAGTATTTCCATGACAATAGTTTGTATTATTTGATTCATAAGTTTTCGTCTTGGTGGAAATTGCTCAGATCCACTGTGTATGTTCTTCGTTTTTTGAAATTGGTACCTCGTAGAAATGGTTTCTTTAGCAATGATTTCGATAAAGCAATATCGTTCTTAGTAAAGGTAGTACAAAATTTCCATTTTTCTGAGCAAATCTCTGGAATTAAAAATGGCATAGAATGCTCAACTACATTTCGCAAGCTAAAACCTTTTCTCCAAGATGGAATTATTCGGGTTGGAGGGCGTCTAACTCAGGCTGACTTGGATTATGATGGTCAACATCCAATTTTACTCCCTAAAAAGGATCCTTTCGTGAATCTACTTATTGATCATTATCATCAAACTAATTTACATACTGGTCCTGGTCTGACTTTGTCTCTATTACGTCAAAAATATTGGATTTTAGCTGCCCGTAGCATGGTTAGGAATCGTGTAAACAAATGTAATTTTTGTTTCCGATCGAAACCCAAAACGTTTTTCCCCTTGATGGGGGATCTACCTGCATGTCGTGTATTACAATCAAAACCATTTTTACATACTGGAGTCGATTATGCCGGACCAATTTCAATAGTTTACTCTCGTTATAGGGGATGTCGTCCGCAGAAGGCATATATCTGCCTGTTCGTGTGCTTGGTCACCAAAGCTCTACATTTGGAATTAGTTTCCACCTTATGCACACCTAATTTCATTCAAGCCTTCAAACGTTTTCTCTCTCGGAGAGGACCCTGTTCTATAATTTATTCCGACCAAGGGAGTAATTTTGTTGGAGCTAAAACATCTTTAGAATTATACTCGGTAGTGAATTCAGATTCTTTTCAAAGAAACTTAGGTTCTGAATTGAGTCGTAGAGGTTTGCAGTGGAAGTTGAACCCTCCCGCAGCTCCCCCATTTTGGGGAATCTGGGAAAGTCAAGTGAAGTCGGATGAAAACTCATTTGAATAAAATCATTGGTCGTCATCTTTTATCGTATGAAGAAATGACGACTCTTCTTGTTCAAATAGAAGCTCTCATGAACTCTAGACCACTGAGTGTACTTTGTAATGATCCTAGTGATCCTAAGGCCCTTACGCCAGCTCATTTCCTAACATTGTCCCCACTGGAAAGTTTACCTGCTGAGAATCTTATTAACCAGGATATTAACCGACTGAATCGCTATCAGCTCATAGATAGTCTGGTGCAGACCTATTGGAAACGGTGGAAATTCGAATATTTGACTACTTTACAAGTGCGTGACCGACATAATAGAGATTTTCCGTCTATAAAAATTAATACAGTCGTTGTTTTGCATCAAGTTAATGCTCCCCCATTGCAATGGCCCCTTGGCATTGTAACTGCGGTTTATCCAGGTAAGGATGGTAGAGTGAGGGTGGTAGATGTTAAAACCAAAACAGGAATTTATAGACGTGCGGTGGTGAAGGTTTTCCCACTACCAAACCAATGATGCAAATGATTTTTCGCATATTTTTAATTATTTTGAAATTTCATATTTTCTTTTCTTTTTCTTTTTTTTGAATAATTCGAAAATAGTTTTTTTTTCTCTCTTTAAGCGTACCACGTCAAATTGGTTATTCTTTTTTTGGGCGTCCTGAACTTTCCTTCAGGGGTGGGGGAATGTTTGGGCCACAAGGTCATTTTAGTTATATAGTAGAAATTCGGAGAGTATCGGTTTGAATACTGTTCCATTGCGTTCGGGCAGATGTTTTCTTTTTTTACGTTCTAGAAAAACTTTATCATTTAGCGTGAAACCGAACTATTGAATTATTCACTTCAATTCGAGAATATCGTGGTATTCGGTAGTATTAGTATAGTACCTAATCAATAGAAAATTATAGAAATTACCCTTAGATGTGATAGTAGTTTTCCATAAATCATAGACATTCATCCTTTTTAAATTCGAGTGCTTATAGTTGGTTCCCACAATCCCTCTTTTTCCTCTCCTTCAATAGTTTACCTCCAGCTAGACAGCAGGGATCCACAAACTCATCATAGAGGGTAAGTGTATCTCTCAATTCCATCGTACTTATAGTTTTTTTTGTGTTTTTTTTTGTTTTTCTAAATTGTATATCACTTATTCCACAAAATTACAGTCCGCTAAACTTTCATTAACAAAACAATATATATATATATATATATATATATATATATATATATATATATATATATATATATATATTGTATAAACGTTGAGGGTATTCCGGCTATGGAATGTATGTCGAAGGAATTGTCTGTTTCTGAGAAATGTACAGCTTAAAAATTTGTCATAGTATCGTAAGTCCTATTCTAAGCACATGTGATGTTAATGTAACTTTTAATGTAATTTTAGTTTACTCCTGATGAAGTCCGCAAACTTGGACGAAATATAGAGTTCTTAGTACAAAATTGACTGGTAATTGGAGAGCCCCATAGTCGGAATACCCTTAACGTTTATACAATATTGTTCTTTACGACTATTACTCCGCTTTCTCATATTTGTATATATATATATACAGGGTGCCGCACCGGGAACTGAATCGATCGATATAGAACAAAGTACAGATCAGAAAATTTTGAAAATTTAGATGATTACTAATGTCGGTGTGCCCAATCCAACCAAAATAATTACAAGAAGCTGGCACTTCCGCCAGTCGATACCAACTTGCTTATTTCAAATGGAACATCCTATATATTTTAGGGTTTTTGAAAAAACATGAAATTCTGAGTCGAAAATGTGAAATACCCTATGCCTAAACCTAGCCGTTTCAGAGATATTTGATATTTTATAGAAAATTTGACAGGTGCAACGCTTTACAAGAACCGGCATAACTTTCTTCCTGTAAAAGATACTCATTTGCTTATTGTCACATGAAAAGAACACAACAAGAACTACGTTCTTCAACTGAAATTAATTCAATAATATTATACCAAGTGTTCCGTTTTTCGCGTTACATTTCGTCAACTTCAAACCGCGAAAACTTTTTCTGATATTAGCATTGTGGGGGTTAAGGTTACAACTTTTTGAAATATTTGTGATTTCATTAGAAATTCATGAATTGTTGTAATGAATTCATCAAAATAGCCATGACTAGAAACAATCGTTCATTATCTTATATCAAAAAATGCCAGTACGTTTAAATTATATCAACGAAAACTTTTTAATTTGTTTATTGTGATAAATTAATAACAAGAACTTGCAGCACATGCCTATGGATGTTAATATTTGATGATATTGATGATTTAAGATTCAAACGAATAAAGGAAATAATCTTTCATAGAAGTCTTCGATATATATTTTGGCTATCCCGTTTACTTCGAGAGGTTGTAATTTATGATGGAGAAGGGCTCTTTCTCAGCTATTCTCAGAGGATGATATACGAACATCGTATTTTACGTGACATTGAGGTTACGACGATGAATTAATAAGTGTCATACTCACTCATGTATTTGTTCGGACAAGGTGGAATTCCTAATCAAGTTTTAAAAAATATTGAGAAAAAACACCACAAAAATTCATAATTGAATATTGGAGGCCATTATTTGATGTATAAATTGAGTTTAATTACAAACACTAATTTTTAAAGACAATTACACTAAATTTCATTCACGTTGTGACGTTGCTATGGTTCTTCATCAGACAATATGCCCTAAGAACTACTGGTAGAGACCAAACCGATATCACAATGTAATAAAATTCAGGGTAAATATTTTCAAGGACAAGCGTTTTAATTTTGTTTTTAATTGAAAAATATGCGTGAAATCATTCTACATTTTGATTTATAAAAAATTTTAAACAAGTATTTTGCATATCGTTTGAGGTTCATTCCTCTCTCACGTATGTATAAGGGAGGTTGAATTATGGTAAGGAATCCTTCAGAAAGAATACATATTTTGAGGATGAAACAAACGCCACAGTTGCAGAGTAGACATTTCATGTCAGGAAGTTATGTATTCTCGCAACGGGATTCTGCATTTTCGATCTAAGCGGTGAATTGTTGGTTTCCAATATCCTTGATGGAGGGCGCTTTGGCTTGTTATCCAGTAGCTCGGTCACTATTTGTATTGGGGGACAATAGGAAACTTGTTAATTAACTCCGAGTCAAATAAACAGCACTAATGAGATCTAATAAGATCGAAATAGCTGTATACAGATTTTGAGTCGGTGTGACTTGACGATTTCTATAATTCACTGTTGGATTGTGAAATTAGAATTCTTGTTTGAAAGTTTTGAATTATGTTTGATAATTTTTCGAGTTATTGAAGTAATTTCTTTGTTCACTTCATGTAGTAAATTTAGTAATGCAAATAAAACTTAGGTTTATGATTTTCACTAGTAGTTGTTAAACATAACAATTGTTCAGCCAATCACAGTGGCTTCTTTAGTTGAATGACTCATCAAAGAAGCCATTATGTTCTGCGGAACAATGTTTATGTTTAACAAAATATAGTGAAAACAGTGGCGGCTCGTGAGGTGTTTGTTTAGGGAGGCTATAAGAAGTGTTAAAAAATACACCATAGGCGAAAATTTTTAGGATTTCAAGGTCAACCGCCTTATAATTTAAAGAACATCAAGGTAAAACAAGCACCCTACAATATTAATTTCTTTGGGAAAAGAATTGTTTTCACTTTCGAGTGTCTACCTTGAGATCTACAACTCTTATTTACAATATTCACAAAAACTCTTCTCAGCCAATTAAGTAATCAATTCATCTATTCATCAAATTTTTTTTTCTTTCACAAAATAGGTACCTACCTACCTACTTAACGAATTTGTTACCTATTCGAGGAATTAATCGATTGTTGCCCAGCGAGTATCAATAACATTAATTATTTTTGTTTTCCAAGTAGGTAATATAAATTTGATCCGCGACACGACATGTTTCTGGGATTTTTCGTGACTTTCCAGAGAACGTGATAATTTTTTTGAATCGTCAAATCCTAAGCGGCCCCAAACAGAGACATTTTCCCTAGTAAAAAGTAAACACTGCCAACAAAATAATTTATTTTTTACCTGTGATCCGGTTATAGCCAAGGATGTCTCTCATAATTTCTGATATTAAAACCGCGATTTGTTGTTTGTTACGCTGCACCAAATTGTTTAATTCCGGGGTAGGTCGCAATGTTTTTATTAAAACTTTATTGTCTTAACTTAGTTCACTGAAGTTATGGGATAACAAATATTCCACTAAGTCACCATTGAAATTTTTAAAATTAACTTCAGTAACCGAACTCGTTTTAAAAACAATACGCCAGCGAAATAAATTAAAACTCACCGCACCGGCACAAAATTCAAAACAAACTGATCAGGATTAAGTCTCCACGTGCTTGCTACGTGCAATGTAATAGAATAAATAAGGAAGAATATCGTATGCTTTGAACCGAGCAGCTAGGTTCAATCGGTGTTGCCATTTATATGTGTTTTCCTTTTCTATTGCAATAAAGTATTCGTTCGCTGTATTCGCACTGTTGTTTTCTTTTCTGTGGCAGGCATAGTGAACGTTGAAAATGTACCTTTTCAAGCCTCTGCAGCGTTGCCACTGATGAAATAAAATCTTGAAATGAATGAAATGCAGTAAGCAGTAATTGTAAATAACTTCTATCGTAATTAATAAATTATATTATATAATGAAGGTTGAAAGGAAGGTAGGTGCATAAAATAATATGATTTTGATTAATATGAATACGCTGAATGCTGACTATTTAATAAAGTATAGTAGTGATACACAGAATATTGAGGAGGCGGCTTAGCCTCCTTAGCCGCCTTCGAATAGCCGCCCCTGAGTGAAAATCATAAACCGAAAATTATTTATTCACATTATTGTCATGGATTTTCACCAAGTATTGGCCCAAACAATTTAACAAATTTAGAATAGGCCCTAGCCAAACAATCTAAATTATCGCATACATTCCTTCAGTGAACGTGATTGAATGTGAAGATTTCTCAATACAAAATGAGAAATTTTATGAAACAGAATGCATAAATCGACTCCTCAGAAATTAAACGTATTATAGTAATATAATTTCATCAAAATTATAATATTCTTAAGTATCCCTAATATTCAGTAGTTATAGTTTTTAGTCGTGAATAAAAATAATTTTCTTATATAAAGGAAAAATTTGAAAATCGAGTCCTTCGACTCACAAAGATTGAAATGTTTCTATATCTAAGGACAAGGAGAAGAAAAATGAGTTAAATAAATATGAGCCTTGTGTCTTACAAAAGAGAAGCAGTTAACGCCAGGAAACGAGGGTCCTGAAAATGTCAGAGGGGAGGGAGATTGATGGGGTCCATAATTTGAAAATAATAGATGAATATCACCGATGCATTGAATAACCGAACAGATGGAGACATGATTTTTTCAATAAATACTTCCACGCTGTTTTTTTATCTCAGTAGAAACTTGAAGTTTAACGCCGGTTTCGAACGCCCAATGGAAATGTAAAGATTGTACATCACTCAACTAATTAATTTTTCGAATCACTGCAACTCAAGGAAATGCACAAATATCCGTACCTAACCCAGGATTCGAACACAGCACGCCTGCTTCACAGATTATCGCTCTACCTGTGCTCCACAGAGCGTGGGTGTTCACATTGTATCGATTTATGTGAAGAACATTCTAGGAACGAGTTATATAAATATTATTAACACCTCTGATGGATGAATTATCTTGATGACTATATGAATTTAAAAGTTATACTTCAAAATGAACTCATTTGGTACCTATTTCAACATGAGATATTAAGGACTCAATTATTAGAAAATTCTAAATTTGTCCTTGTGTTCATAGAAGTAATTAAAATAATAATGAAACTGTCAGAAAATTATATATATATATATATATATATATATATATATATATATATATATATATATATATATATATATATATATAACTAAGTATGTATACAGGGCTATTCAAATTCGAGTCTATGCATGAGGATTTAGATAACGGTAAGAGATAGAGAGATAGTTAAATGAGATAAAAATGGATAAAAAATCTGATCTAGCTTCTAGTTCAGGAGTTATACAGGCAAAATCGAAAATTACGAATTGCCTATACCTTTTCATTTAAAAAATTTGTTTTAAACAAATTATCACTTTGCCATTGCAACTTTTCAGTAGGCTATCCAAATATCTGAATAAAAATTATGTACAGGGTATCGTATAAATTGGGTCACCCTCAACTATTAATTTCCAAATACGGACCTGTATTTTTTATTGCATTTTTTTGAATGTGAAGAGTCATCTTTCATATTGTCGTAGTATTTTCTTCTGAATGACAGAGTGTTTTGGAAATATTGAACTATTACCAGTAAATTTTAAAAAATTTTTCAAATTACAGGTGTAATTTGAAAAAATTCCAGGTGTAATTTGAAAAAATATACAGTTATCATATTTTGAAATATTTTATGTGAAAAACGACCTAATGTTTTTTTCTGTTCGACAATGAATAGGAAATTAATTAATATTCTCGAGATCACATTAGATATTTTACTGATATTCAGTACGTAATGACAGTTAATGATAGTGCATATTTTTAAAACGTCTATTAATTTCACCTTCAATTGTAGCATGCGTTCGAGCATTGATTTCCATATTTTTGAAGAACAAATGGAACATCAATAGTTATTTTCTGAATGATAATTTCTGAATTCTTTGTTTAATTTGGATCACAAAAGCTCATATGAGATATTTTTCTGCAATGCAGATTAGAAGTTGAAAAATAAAACCTCTAAGTTATCCCAGAAAACATATTTAAGTATTGAAAAGTACAATAATTGTCTAATAAATCTAGTAAGCTTGAAATATAGCATATATATATATATATATATATATATATATATATATATATATAAATATATAAATAATTATATATAAATATATATACATAAATAAATATATATAAATATATATATATATATATTATTTGTAATATATATATTATTATATATATATATATATATATATATATAAATATATAAATATATATACATATATATATATATATATATATATATATATATATATATATATATCTAAGTTCAATAAAGTTTAATGGGTACTCAGCAAGGGCATCAAAAGTCGAATCTTTTTAGCTATACCAATATATTTCGACAGTACATTGCTGTCTTCCTCAGGGTCTAAAAACAAAATACAAAAACTACGTAACAAAGAACACTTTCAGATTTCAAACCACTTACAGCTATTGATCAGTAAGTAAACTAAGCATAAAAAACATTAAGAGTATAAATTATTTAACATAAGGCTGCAACGACAACAACAAATTATGGAAAAATATATGTCACGAGAATTAAGAGAACAAAAGTACAGGTTAAAAACTTATGTCAGAGTAACTGACATTTCTATGGTCTTACACAGCGCATGGACTAGTCATAAAACGTAACATTCTCACTCACGACCACTTCTTTTTATTGTCACATTCGAGTATGTTCTAATGTGTTTGGCTAAATCACATTAGAACATTGGGACACAGTGTAGATTTTGATAACATCCAAATTCTAGATAAAAAAAAGAAACGAAAGAATAGGAAGTTTGTGGAGATGTGTTATATCAACAAATATAGTTCGGCTGCCATCAATCAACAAGGAAATATCAGACAACCGAGTAATATCTATTGTAACATACTCGAATGTGACAATAAAAAGAAGTGGTCGTGAGTGAGAATGTTACGTTCTATGACTAGTCCATGCGCTGTGTAAGACCATAGAAATGTCAGTTACTCTGACATAAGTTTTTAACCTGTACTTTTGTTCTCTTAATTCTCGTGACATATATTTTTCCAAGATTTGTTGTAGTCGTTGCAGCCTTATGTTAAATAATTTATACTTTTAATGTTTTTTATGCTTAGTTTACTTACTGATCAATAGCTGTAAGTGGTTTGAAATCTGAAAGTGTTTTTTGTTACATAGTTTTTGTATTTTGTTTTTAGACCCTGAGGAAGACAGCAATGTACTGTCGAAATATATTGGTATACCTAAAAAGATTCAACTTTTGATAACTGTTTTATAAAATAAGTTGTGAGTCTTGATAATGAGTTCATAACTCGAAACATGTCGACTATTTGTTACTGCTAAATACAGTATCTAAATATTTTTATATAGTGAAACATAAGCCAAGTGTTTTTTATTTTAAAGTTTATACTTTATTATTAATCAAAATCCTGTATATTCCAGAAGATTTTTTCATCATGCTGATTCCAGTCGGGGGATTCGGCAGTGGCCCAGAAATTCAAATTGTTTCGCACTCCATTTTAGTTGAAATGCATGCAGCAAGATGAGCCTGGAACGAGAAGCTAAATTAAAATGCGTTCTTCTGAAAGTGTAACGATCGAAGGATAAAAGCTAATGTACTTAAGCATCGACAGAGCCTTCGCATTGCTACTAATAGTATCATCGCACCACTCTAATTCCATTATCCACAGTACCTTTTATCCCACGGTATCCGTCATGTTGACGAGCTGGATTGCCTCAGCTCTGGCTGAAATTTCCATCGACGAAGCGCGGATAGTTTTAACGGATAAATGGAAAATATAAAATTTTCAAATAACATCAGATTTAGTCAGATCTATTTTGTTATTCTAGGATCGGGCTTGAAAATGAAATTTGATAGAAGTTTTAAATATATTTTTTAATTTTTAATCGAAATACCTTCATTTTGATATGAAGCGCCGTTATATAACCTGAAACAGATGAGATTATTGATTCTAAATTATGATCGAAATTAACTAAAGTATGAGTAGTGTGTATTTTAATTAAGGTTAAGTGGGGTAAGTGTGTTTTCGGGGTAAGTGTGTAAGCGCCAAATAATTCTTATTCCGATACCATACTGGTGTGGCCATCTATAAAACAGTATCTAAAGGTTCATAATAGGCCATTGTAAGCTACAGCCGAAGTTAAGATAATTGCAATATTGGCGGGAAAAGCTAATATTTCATAACCTCTCACCATACACAGTGCATGTAGTTGGTGGACGTTTACTCATCGTGTGACATCATAGTTCCAAGTGAGTTTTTTGAAGTTTTTTCACTACAAATATGGTAAGAAACAGTTCAATTTTAACCTACAGTCGTTATTTTTATTTTAGATTAAGCGTTTATTATTATTTGGTACTAGTACACACTTGTCCCACTAAAAATTCTACTTCTGTGGAAGTGAAGTGTGTTTTAATTCAGCTGGACAAGTGTGTACTGATAGTGAACATGGAAAAAGTTCACTATTTGAAGAGCTGCTTCTGGAAATGGTGAAACAACACAGAAGAAAAGAAGATAAGAAACCTAGAAGAAAAATCGCGGGTGGAACTGAAATCTATAGCTGCTCCAGAGGTAATTAAAATTTACAGAAAAAAAACAATTAAGAAGACAGTGAAAAAAAGTGAAGTCTCTAACGTAGTCAGTGAATCAGAAACATCATCAGATGAAGAAGAAGTTTGGGAAGACCAGAGTGACGATGATATTGACGAAGAATTTAGAGATCAGGAAGAATTGATCACATTTATGGATGAACTAAACAAAGAAAATTCAGATGTAGATGTTAGTGATTGGATATTGGTAGTATTCATGTTACTGTCAACAAAAAAAGAAAATGAAAGGGTAAAATTAAAATTTTTAAGAAACGTTCATTCGTTAGATCTAACTGCTACAAATTCTTTCATCTGGGCTTATCCTGAGGAATGTGCTTTCATTGGAACTCAAAATATTATTATGGTTCTTCCAAAGCTAGTTGTTAGTAAAAGGGGTCTGCATCGATTTGAACTTTCTTTTACAGATTATAGTGTTCATTAGTGATATAACTCGATTTATTCAAGTATTTTACTTTACCTTTAGGATATATTCATGTTTTTTCTTCACTTTTAGTTATTCAGTTAATGTCCATTTCTTGTTAAAAAGTTTGTAACTTGAAGAGTTTGTAAGATAAAAATTTTTTTTTTGCACCAGTCGAAAAATAAAGTATCGCAGTTTTACACACTTGCCCCAGACTTCTACATTTCTTGATATGTGCATTGCATTTGGCTTGCATACACACTTTCCCCGTTTCACAGGAGAAGTGTGTACTATGGGCATAGAAATATATATAATATAGAAATAAATGCGAAAATGTGTCTATATCAAAGTTTTATTATGAGGACTTGTAGGCAATACCCATAACTATGTTATGCCAAAATTTGAGATCTGCAACTCTGGTGCTTTGTTTAAAAATATGGTGTATATACGAACTTTTCAAATATTGCTACACACTTACCCCACCTTACCTTATCGAAAATTTCAAAATTTTTTTTTTTGAAAAGCTTTGAGAAAGTAATGAATTTCATAAAGAAATTATATATACATATATACACACATATATTTATATATATATATATATATAGATATATATATAACTAAATATTTAACTATATATATATATTTATATAATATAGTATATATATATATAGTATATATATAGTATATATATAAAAATAAAAATTCAAATTCAAATTTTTGAAAAAAATTATACCTGTCCAACCCCTGAAAATTCTCTACCATGCCCTTGTTTGAGAGCCATTCTACAGGTACGGTATAATAGCTTGGGGAGGGGCATTGAAGACACACCTCAAATCCCTGGAAGTCATCCAGAGAAGATTTCTCAAACTGATATTTTCCAAAGACCCGAGAATACCCATCAGATCAACTTTATGAGGAGGCTATGGTCTTTGACATGAGCCAACTGCCCACTTTTATAATGTAGTTACTAAATATCATCAGACGAAACACTCCGCTCAACTGCCATTACACACTTATAATACGCTCCAAAGAAACCAATACGTATTACCTTATATGTCGAAGTCTCTTGGCCAAAAGATCGTACACACATACATTGGACCAAAATTGTATAATAAACTTCCAGAGACGATCCAGGATATCCCAAGTCTGTTCTCATTCAAAAAAAATTGAAAACGTACCTCAAAGAAAACCAATTAAAGTGACAGATTGTGATTAAATAATATATTTATGGGAGTTTTACATTGTATAATTTATGTTTTGATTTTTGTTTTTGGCAAGGGAATTTTTTTTTTTTTCCGGTTTGGTTTTTCCTTTTTTTTATTTTTGGTGGATTAAAAAAAAAAAAAAAAAAACAATTTTTTTCTTTTTCTTTGGCGGGGTTGCTGTGCGTTGATAGTGCTTTTGTTGATTCTTTTCCTATTGTAAAATTTATGTAATATTTTTGCGAAACAAGTGCTTTGCACTTATCGCTAAACTGCTTTGTTTCGCCCCCACCATATAATAATCCTTTTTTTTATATTTGTAATGTTTGTTGTGTGAAAATAATTTTTTTTTTATTATATTATTTATATATATATATATATATATATATATATATATATATATATATATATATATATATAATCATCTGTATACATTCTCAATATGTATCATATATGAAATTTTTCCATACTTTTATATTAAATCATTATGTGATTTGAAGATTGTTCTACTTATGTAAAATTGTGTTAATCTTTAATAC
>JARQZK010000332.1:12500-25486 GCA_030704885.1 Cynegetis impunctata | reverse complement strand
TCCTCCCTGAAGTATGTGTCAGGGAGGCGGGCAGCTTGAGTTTGGGATTAACTCCTTCAGCCAGATCAGAGGATACACTTGTATGTACAAGTGCATTAAGGAAAGGTGAGACGGGATATTTATGGAACATAGGAAGTGTGGGTAGGGCTCAGAGGATTAATACTGGCCCAGCATTCGCCTTAGAAGTTTGCAAGCAGTGACTTACATTACCATGAGGAAACCTCTGAGAAAAACTCATGGCAGACCAGTCGGTCCCGGGGTTTGAACCCGAGACCTCCCAAATGCTAGCCAGCGTACCTAACATACTCGACTAACTAGCTTGGTCTGAGCTAGCTGAGAAATTGGTTATATATATATATATATATATAGGTTCTATTAGTTATCAGAAATAACAACAAGATATAAAATTAAGGAATTTACTGCTTTCTTATCATTTACAAAAACTTATCTGATCATTTATTTAATCTTCTATCGACGTTTTGTCAATTATACTCTAGGTGGATTGTACTCTGTTGATTGCCTAGTCCCCAAGCTTGTAAGTTTTGGTCCCTGGTTGTTTTGTGGTTCTAGTTGAGGTTATCTTGTAGCTTCAGTTAACTTTTCTTTGTGGTTCTAGCCAACGTGGTTTTTAGCTCCAGCCAAGGTTTATTTAGCTCCAGCCAAGGTAACGTCTATCAGACGCCACAGATACTTGATAATTTTAATAAACTTTAATAAAATATTCGTTTAATAGATATGGAATTTTATTTGACTCTTAACGATGTTGTATCTTCAACAGATACCTGCCAAAAGAGAACGATGTTATTCGTGCACGCGCAAATTCGACGCTATCTCGATATTCTCGTCGTACGCAAGTCATTGATTCATAGTTGAAACAAAAGTGAGGTATCATTTGACAGCGTGAATCACGGTACTTCGATGCAGAATTTAGTGGCGGCGGCTAAGCGGAGAATTCACACGATACAATCTGACAGAATACGATACACACAGTTGAATTAAAAATTTCTGCAAATTTTAATCTGGAATTGATTTCGAAAAAAAATTATTTTTCAACTTCAACTAACAATTCAAACTATTTGAGTGACTTTCAATAAAATCGATGAACAATTCATCGAACATTAACAGATACTACCTATCCATTATAACAATAACTTAAAATAAAAATGAACGTAACATCAAAAAATATCCGAATGTCATGCTCAAAATATATACTTATTTAATAGTAAATTGTTTTATTGGGAGTAAAAGTGATACTTTTTTTGGCGAGACTAAATGTTTTTCAGTCACTCCACAAAAAGTGCTTTTCTCCGAATACAACATGCGATTTTTTCCGCAAACGGTGTTAAAATGATAGAATTAAGATGATATTTTTAAAAAGGATTAGATGTGGTGAAACTTAAAACTAGATTGCTTTGCTTACTGGTTTTGTAGATGTCAAGGCAACACAAATTTGACAATTCAACGAAATAATTTTCAGAACGATTTAAAGCCATTTACCTACGCATTACAGAACTGTGCGTTTTTGGTAATTACCCGAGTAGATATTAAGAAATGATTTGTATAAAAATATATGAAATTTTTCCTACAGATTACATTATGTCGGATTCGGAACCCAACTGTACGCCGCTCGACGTTCTTGAAATTGCCGTGAGCGTATAAAAAAGTGTACTTTTTTGTACGCTCACGGCCGGACAAAAAAGTAAAAACAAAATGACGTCTGTGAAATCAAACTTCAGCATTTAGAACTGAGGTTGAAAAAGTCGTTATTTTTTGACGTTTTGCGGAAAAAATTGTTTGAACACCATTTGCGGAAAAAATCGCATGTTCTATTCGGAGAAAAGCACTTTTTGTGGCTCGACTAAAATTAACATTAAGAGCCCTTTCAGACTAGGATACTGTATCCGAGATACTGTATGCGAGATACAGAATTTAGGCCAGATACAGTCAAGATACTTTTGCTAGAATATAGTTTTGTAAATAAATTTTATCAGTACAATATCAGTGCTGTACGGTGCTTTTTATGAAATGGACATTGAAGAGTGCGCTATGCTGTGGTATATTATATTTCTGGGCCCTAACTACAGTGTACCATGTATAATTTATTTCCGTAACTTACAATTTACTTGATAGTTTGCGAACAGTTACTAGATAGTAGAGCACTGATTAATACAAATTGAACATCAATTCGCTTATCTAAAGGGTTTTCACTGTAATCCTTAAAAACTTAAAAGCAATATAAATTAACGAATAAACTCATTATTCATCGCTAATAAACAATATTATTGAAATATTTCATTTAATTTTTGCTATCCATCTTGAGATGATTATTGTAAAAATCAGTAAGCTTTCGACAAATAATTGTCTTGTTTCGAGAATTTTTAATAATATAATAATTTGATTTATTTAGCGAATGAATTTATGCATTCCTTTTTGAATGCACTGTATAATTACTTTTATAAATATACCTACCATATTCATTTTGTTGAACAATTGTCATTTCTTCAAAATTTTCACACATCTGTTTAGTAATTTCCACTCAACATTTTTGTTTTATATTTCTGTCGAAATGATTTTCATTACTTGTATTCCATATACAAGAATTCGGTTCTACCAAACTTATGAATTTCTCGTTATCAAAAACTTTATTCTCCATGGTACAATCGAAAAACCGTTCTATTCCACTTCACTTCTACTAATAAATAATAAAAATATTGTACACCTATGCTATTGTGCTTTTTGAATCGCAAAAGTATGCAAGCACAATAGCATAGGTGTACAATATTTTTATTATTTATTAGTAGAAGTGAAGTGGAATAGAACGGTTTTTCGATTGTACCATGGAGAATAAAGTTTTTGATAACGAGAAATTTATAAGTTTGGTAGAACCGAATTCTTGTATATGGGAAGTAATGAAAATCATTTCGACAGAAATATAAAACAAAAATGTTGGGTGGAAATTACCAAACAGATGTGTGAAAATTTTGAAGAAATGACAATTGTTCAACAAAATGAATATGGTAGGTATATTTATAAAAGTAATTATACAGTGCATTCAAAAAGGAATGCATAAATTCATTAGCTAAATAAATCAAATTATTATATTATTAAAAATTCTCGAAACAAGACGATTATTTGTCGAAAGCTTACTGATTTTTACAATAATCATCTCAAGATGGATAACAAAAATTAAGTGAAATATTTCAATAATATTGTTTATTAGCGATGAATAAAACAAGTTTTTACGGATTGCAGTGAAAACCCTTCAGATAAGCGAATTGATGTTTAATTTGTATTAATCAGTGCACTACTATCTAGTAACTGTTCGCAAAATATCAAGTAAATTGTAAGTTACGGAAATAAATTATACATGGTACACTGTAGTTAGGGCCCAGAAATATAATATACCACAACATAGCGCACTCTTCAATGTCCATTTCATAAAAAGCACCGTACAGCACTGATATTGTACTGATAAAATTTATTTACAAAACTATATTCTAGCAAAAGTATCTTGACTGTATCTGGCCTAAATTCTGTATCTCGCATACAGTATCTCGGATACAGTATCCTAGTCTGAAAGGGCTCTTAGTCTCGCCACAAAAAGTATCACTTTTACTCCTGATAAAACAATATGCTATTTTTAATGACAGAATCTCTTGAAATATGAATTTTTTAAATGAGAAACTGTTATGGGATAATGATACAATGATGAAATGCCAAGTTTTTATCGGGACTCTCAGGTTAATAAATCTTTAGTGGTGAAGTAGTAGGAGACATCAAAATTCAATTTGAAAAAATTGCTTAAGCACATCTAGATTGTAGGCGAATTATTCACCAAGTTCATCAGCGAAATTAATAATACAAACTTAATTCACATAAAAATCTTCTACTCTTCAACTAATTTTTGAGGTGCTGTATATGATTTATTACACTATTAGCACGGTACACTAGGAACACTATAAAAATGTAAAATGGAGTGTTATCCTCCTCAACTATGAATGAAATGTTTCAATTGGATTGTTTTATATGATATATGAGGTAAAGAGAAAATATTTGTTTTATCATCTTTCATTATCGTCTGGTTTTCCTTTAGTGTTGTTCGATATAAACATTCTGAGATTTTCAGTATTTGTGTTGTGTATAAATATTGTATAAATTTCTTGTTATCTAGTACATGAAAATTAGTCATACAAAACGAGTACCCCACAAAACTAACTCAGAAAATCATAAAATATAGTAGTATAATATTAACGGTGATAATATAACTCATGTATGAATAAGAGAATAGATTCCGTGAATTTTTCATAACTACTCCTTATTGATAAGTGAATATACCCTTGACGACGTGATATAATCGTTTTGGTGTTTCGCCTGGAGTCAAAAAGTGAATGTTTTCATATTGACGATGTTTTGACGGTTGTCAATAAAAAAATTTAAATGTTTTATTCGTTATATAATTGTAACGAATACCACTCGAGCAATCGAAAATAATCGATTATACTGACCTCGTCACTCGACGTATTTTCTTGAAACGCCACTCGAGCTGCGCTCTCCGGGATGTTTCGCAAAATACGTCTCGTGACTCGGAAGTATCATTGGTTATTTTAGATGCTCTTGTGATATTATAACTGATAATACTTCAAATTTGTTTTTTTTATAATAAATTTTCTCTGACAAATTTACGAACACATTCTTATACTTTTGATACATTAATTTCCTTTTAATTGCTACAACCTTCACCTCCACTAAATGTTTCTTCATTTGTAAGATGAACCCAATTCAACATTTTATTGCACCTGTTGGCAAAACTTCATGACAGTACATTTGACTTGATGAATGTGAATAGTTGTCAACGTTGATTGCGCTACCTACGTTGATAGTTCCAGGCACAATATATTTGAATATGCATTTTCAAGAATGTTGCTCTATTTTTAGGGAATAGAGTAAACTTGTCCCCTGAATTTGAAATTAATGGCTTGGTTAATTGCTTATCTGAGTGGTATAGAATAGAAAAACGAAAATAGATTTATGATTTAGTATTCATATTTCTCAATAGAAGAACAGTCTCTTCGGTATTTAATTATTTATGGAAAAATGCTCGTCTGCCAAATTGATTGCATATTCACTATATATTTGAGATTTGTATTCTTGAGGATATATCTTAATAACAATTTTTCCTACTTATGGTCATGAACATTGTCCGCAATAGAAATTTGTATATTTTGTTCAAATTCGTAAAGACAAACCCATTTTACTGAAAAAAAATCTCGAACAAGCAGAGCTCCATCAATAATGTCGTATTTTTCGCGTAGAATGCATCTCGCGGAGATTCGATTTTAACAGATTAAATTATATCTCTAGTTCCAGCTCGTTCACACGAGCTGGAACTTACCACTGCCAAAGAAACGAAGTTTGTTGCTTAGACAATTTCGCTCATGACATTTTTTCCAAAATGATTGATACAAATGTCATTCGCGAAATCGCCTAAGCAACAAACTTTCATATTACAATCGAGAAATTTTGCCGGCAAAATTTCATCTCTAGTGGTATTATATATGAAAAAATTAATATGCATATTTGTGGATTTTACTGGATCACTGTTAAATCAATTTCATCCAAACAATTGTAACAAAGGCTCTCAGTTTTGATCAGAAACCATTTTTTATGTACCAAAATTACAAATGTTAAAAAGTTTGTACCTTTTGAGTATTCATTCCGAACTCTATCATTATAGAAATGAATAGTAGATTATTTGTGAGAATTAAAAGCAAATTTTTACATCAAAATCATGTCTAATCTATTATAATACACTGATTTTATACTCATATCATTATATTTTTATAGAGTATCTTACTAAGTTAACGAACACTATAACCTACCAAAATTTGCACTAAATCACTCTACCAGTTCAATATTTATTAATAGAATACAAGCAATATACATAAATACAGCTAATGCGCGCCTAGGAACGCGGTATGTCAGATATAATTTCATTCGCCAAGATATGGATTATAACTTATTAATGGGGCTACTATATGAAAACCCGAACTGAGGCATTATAAAGTGGGTACTGTCCTCTGATAATAGTTTACGAAGACCGAAACATCATGTTTCTCTCTTAAGTTGATTATAAGTGGATCAATTAGGGCCGTAACCAGCACTGCTTTCTAGAGGGGGCTGAACAAATTCTTGAGGGGTTTTTTTTTTTACATAGTACTAGGATAAATATACGTGAAAAAAAGATAGGAATATACAGCTTTCTCTGTCTTTTTACCTAGAAGTGTGTACTGGAAAACGAATATTAATTGAAAAACATTTTGGAAAAATAAAAAAATTTATTCTAATAAAAATAATTAATAAAAAATCTCTCCTAGAAAACTCTAAATAAATAAAACTAATAGAAATAAAAAATATTATAAAAAAAATGTACTCCCATCATTAAATATAAACAAATAAATATATCTATAGACGTTTATATCATAGAGCCATTTTTCGAAGGAAGATTATAGATTTAAAAAATGCAGCCTATAAATTCATGTTTGAAGATTTATCTCTATTTGCATTTACTCTTCTAAGGTTACCGTCATCCAATTCATTCGTGGAAAGGATATTTTCATTGATTAATATTGTTAAATGTAAAATTCGAGATAAAATGATACTAAAAAAACAACAAATTCAGTTGTGTCTATTAGATCTCACTTGGAAATAAATGAAATTTGCTGTAAATAATTTAAGCCTAGCAAAGCTATGTATGCAAAATTTAATTCTGATATGTATCAGTAGCAGAACCTATCCACAACTTCAAGTACAGACAAAGATGATGATGATGTAATGATGTCTTGTGAACAGTTTATATAAAAATAAAGATATTTGTGACAGAATCGTGATTTTGATTGTAATAGTAATTTAAGTGAAAATTCCAAAAGTACTTATCATTGTTTTTCGGCAACATGTTGGGTGCACTATTTTTTCGTGCAGTTGCGAAAAAAATCATGATTGCGATGTTTGGCGACAAATTAGCATCAAAACACGTACGAAATAACTGCTAGAATAAGTGAACTTTATATGAAAAATAAAAAACGTCAAAATGTTTCGCGGGTTAAAAGGTGCCACAAATAAATGATTTTAAGTCAGCTTTACAATTAGATTTGTTGGTAGTTTTATGTTTCAACGCAGATATAGATATGTTTGGTTTGTAATAATTCAGGTATATTTTCTAGAGGGGGCTTAGATAATTCCGGAGGGGGCTCAGCCCCCTCTGGCGTCCCCCCGGATACGGCCTTGGGATCAATTCTTCAATTTTTAATTCAATTCTATTCATTCGATATATTTTATAAGGCAATGAAATTCGACGATCAACATAATTCTATCAATTAAAAATTAACTTTATCAAGATTGTTCCGAATTATACAAATTCATCATAATAAAAATAAGATGAAACATCAAAGAATTAAAATCAATCTTAATGTACACCAGGTTAATGAGATCATACTCGCTCACTTAAAGTTTTTTTATGAAAATTGAGTCGTATATTTCACTCACATCATGTACACAAAACAGGCCGTCGTTTCGTTCATTCATCTAATGAAGAAATCATGCATACAATTTGCTATGTACCAGCGGGAAACGAGACGAAATCGGCCGACGGGTTTTGTGAAAACGTCGGCCCAGACAATGAGCCCTGGGTGGTGTCCCGCGCATAGAGAACAAAGCCCCTGAGTTTCACGGCTGACTAGAAGCCCCATTGTCCATAGATCATAAATGAAAATCTCGAACAAATGACTGTTGATCGACGACGAACGCCGTCCCAAGTGACGTCAGCGACGCTGGCTAATAGGCGATAGTGGTGAGGTTAGGGTGGCCTTGGAGACGCAGGGGTGAACGTAGAGATCTGTGGGGTGGGGTGTTGGTGACACATGATGATGAATTAGTGGAGTAAACAGATGCTTAGGTGTCAGAAAATAAAGTATTTGAATGAAACTTGTCAACACAAACTTAGTTCATCTTGACAGGGGAGGATAAATTAACGATGCATCGATCTTAGGTCAACAAACGTCAATAATTGAATGGTTTTATTCTGATAGAAAGAGAGAGAGCTTAATTTGAGTTTTAATTACATAATTAAGGACTTTTTTACTTAAAATTATGTATAAAAATATCACACTCAGTTTTAAAACATACAATAAAATACCCTAAATTTTAAAAACTCATTTAATGAGTACGGCTAAATATCACATAAATATATATATATATATATATATATATATATATATATATATATATATATATATATATATAAATTTCCCTCAAATTGTTTTATCCTGTAGGACTTAAACTCATCTTGAATTTTGTTATAAAACATTTTAGATGCTTAATGCGGCCCTATTTCAGTGAGAGATTTTTTGTGGGCTGGTATCTCCAATTTTATGTCACCATATCGGGTGGGGTATTTATGATTAAAGTTTAATTTTTTTAATTTATCTTCATTTTGATATACCTACAAACAAGACACATTCATAAATGTATATGCCATCTACAGTTAGTAGTTTATTGCCCTTAAAAACACCTTGCAAGTTGCATAAAATCAATTTTGAACATTGTCCTTATTATGCGTTTTTGCATTATAAATACTCTTTGCAGCTGTGAGCTGCCACCCACGCTACAATGCCATATTTCAGATTAGAGTATACGTTTCCATAGTACGCGGTAAGAAGTGTTCCAGAAACCGCACTACTACTGATAAGATATTATTTTAAAATATTCTAACTATTCCAAAAGGCAATATTTGTTGAAGACAGTTTTTAAGGGATTATTTTAGTGTTCTGAATAACGGCTGATTTAGAGTACTGAAATATCATATTCTGAATGGAAACTGGATAGTGAGCTAATTTATAGGTTGTAGTGAATAATATGTAGGGAAGACAAATTAAGGTATAAATCATTGCTCAACATTTAAAATGAACATAACTACAATGTTAAATCAATTTTTGATTGGTGAGGCGGTGGTATTGTATGAAAAGAGTACTGAAGTTTTTAAGTGATATATATTATATATAAGATATTTTGTAGTTCTATTCAAACTACTTCATTTTTGATATCTGTTAAACCTTTACAAATTCAAATATTGATTCCTGAAATTTATAATATATTTATTGATAAAGTGTCTTAATGAAATACATTCGAAAAATATCTTGATGGGTTTTGAAGTAGAGCATAATATTTCTCATTCTCTATATTAAAATAATATCTTCAGCAATTGATTTCAATACAACATTGATTTTTTTTTTGTAGAATTTGAGACGCGAGTAGACACCTTTCAAAAAAATTATTTCGATGTAAAATCAACATTATCTGAATTTTTATTTGATTTAACTGGATACGCCAAAACGATAATTTTTATGAGTATCAAAGGCTCATTGAATTCACAAAAATGCTTAATCAGCAGAGCTCTGTCACTAAGGCCATATTTTTATTTCGAAGTGCATCGTATCGAGATGAAATTCGAACGGAATAAAATATAGTTTCAAACACATGCGCTTCAAAAAGCAAATCGAACTAAAAAGAATTTTTATTTTATTGTAAAAAGAAGAAAATATTTCATTCTATTGTAAAAAAAACATTCTGAAATTGCATCGCATATTGATTGAAGTAGGTCAAGATGCGATTCGAATGGAATAAAGTTTCCACGAAAAGCAGCGCGTTTGGGAAAAATAGTTGAAATCTACAATGGGTAGTGCGTCAATAATTTCGAATAAATTTCGACAAACTCAATCTGCGGGAGCTGTATGGGTGACCGAATTTTCCAAACCCAGGAAAAAACATGAAGTCCATACTCGAGCAAATTTTTAACCCTCTAATTTTATTTGGGGGGGCTTTGGGAAGCTTTTTGTTTAGCTCCGTACAACCTTTAAAGAAACCTATTTCTATTTAAATTACAATGTATATGCACATGTATATTTTTCTTGATAGTACAGTATTTGTCTTATTGTTCTTAGCGACATCAACGCAATTTTATCCATTTCAAACCTCATGTAAATTGTGTTTTATCTGAAGTCCAAATTAACATAGTTATCACTATTTTTCACTTCATCTTTCATAGTTTTTCAAACTACAAAAATTGTTTTATTCAAGTGGGAGTTTTTTTCATACATTCATTTATCTCAAAGCCACACAAATTCTTTTCATGGTGATTAGATGCAAAGCTTAAAATCTCTGAGGTGTGAAACCATAGTATATACGATGCATTGTGCATGTTATTGTTGAGAAATAAAATTGTGAATTGAGATTATGGAAATAAATTGAAAGGGGGAAATATTACTCATTGCTTTCCTACAATCTTCCTGTCCTAGATATGTGAAGGTTTCTAGGGTGCCTAGGCTACTTCATTCAGATCATCCCTATTCAACGATCCCCTTTCTTCACAGATAAATTGAATTTGTTCCTGATATCAGTTAGCAGAAAATAAATTCACTCTTAATCTTGTTCGCAGTTGAAATTGATTTTACCCAACGCGAAGGGGTGGCTTTGTGATGATATAATCGTTTTATTTTTTAGGAATTATCTATAGAGATAAGGAAAGACATTCGCTAAGGAAATTGCTTCTAATTTTGACCATTCATGTGCGTTCTTTTACTGCAATCTGGAAGAAATTACATGTACGAAAGAGTAGGTTATCGATCTTGTATTCTGCTTTCTACATCTCATATTTTGTATCAGGTATTCTTAAAAAAGAATAATATATTGTGGTAGGACAATTAGATATATTTTTACTAAGAGAAAGTAGAGTATATCAATGTTTTGTGAACTTTATTGACGAAAATCAGAGTTAAAGAATATTATAATTCAATTTATCAATTAACCTGATTTATTTGGTTCGAAGGAAATTTCTATGCCAAAACATAATTTTTATTCTTGTGTTGTTACAGTGACTGCAACTTTGAATTTTTTGTATTCGAGCAAATTAAATTATGTTGAATAAACATGAATAAATTTCAGGAAGTTTAGTCCAGCGGATATTTTCAAATTCATCTTAATTTAGGCACAGGTGAAATTTTAAAATAAAAAACTAAAAATGGAATGTATATTCAATTACTTTTCGGACTTTTTCATCCTCATCAAAATGGCATAGCCAATATTAAGATAAAAATACTAGAAGTATCGTGGAACATCTGGAAAGAATTCATTTCGATACAAATTATGTATTCAATTAAACAATAACAATGAAATAATTAGAGAAAGTTTTAAAATTATTGAAAGAATAAGAAAAATATATACTAATTATGAAATTAATAAGTACATTAACTCTTAGCAATAACAATTGTTTTCTGTTAACTAAAAAAGGCCACATATGTTGTAGACTCAAATTGTTATAACTGTCTCATAAAAAACGCATCAATAGTGGTATTTTATCTTGTACATTATTTTCGATAATTGTTAATGCTTAAATCAAATGCGTTCACAAGAAACTTTGACAATGGCTCTGAGTTCAAAATTAATTAATTCATCTTCCATTCTTTGAACAGCTGTCTCCGAACAATCATCACTTATTGCCAACAACGTATTATCTGCGAGAAGATTAAGAAATTCACAATTAACAGAGCAGTTTATGTCATTCATGTAGAGTACGAATAATAGTGGTGCAATAACACTACCTTGTGGTACACCTATATAAATCTGCCTCGTAGTAGAGAACTGGTTATTTATTCTCACAATCTATTTTCTGTCAGTCAGGTAGCTTAACAACCATTTCAAAGCAATATATATATATATATATATATATATATATATATATATACATTTGTTTATTTCCAAGACCCTTCGAACATTTTTTCGATGAATTTAGAAAAGTTATCCTAATTTATTCATATCGTGGTTCAAAGTAATTCAGATTTAAAAATTATAAGTTATAATGCGAATTGAAACAATAATACGTGCGGATACTTTGAGCGTGACAGTTTTGCCAACACGGAATCCAACCATATATCTTGTCGAATAAACACTCCCTTTCCTCGTCCCCAATGCGACAATCCCTCGAAAACTAGTCACCGAATTGATAGGAACATTATCTTCTTTATTATACTTTAAAGGAAATACGTCGTTATAGAATCCTAGCTCTGAATCATAGTAGGCATCATTCCGATGTGAAATTGATATACGCTCAGATTTTTCGAAGGGTGTTATAGCTTTTTGGCATAATAAAATCATACACATCGAAGGCAGTCACCCTATACTTCTGATCTTTGAGGGGGCTCGAATGACGAGAAGTGAAACGACTTTAAATTGGTTCAAGTATATGCCAAAGAAAGTTTCAAGTGATATAGGTAAATTTTTCCTGTATAATATGGAAACTCAAACAGAATAATTTGTTAGAAACTTCGGGAGCATTTCTTTATCATTTTAATATTAGAATCTATTTATCTTGACTGACTACAAGCTTCCTTCACAAATTCAAATAGATATACATGTATATATATATATATATATATATATATATATATATATATATATATATATATATATATATATATATATACTAGAAATAAATTTTTATTTTCACTAAACAAGCGCAGCAAGTATGATAAAAAAAATATTACGTTGGGTAATTCATTTGAAAAATTCCTGAGTAACAACGGAACTAGTTTCATGAGTCTCGACTACATGAACATCCTCAAGAGAGAATGTAGGAAAAATCGACATCGATTTTTTTCTAAAGTGAGATTCCTATCGGCTTCCAATGGATGGAGCTGTGATGTGTTCGCATGTCAGTAGTAGCCTTCCTATAAATTATTAGGTGATTATTTGGTTTGTATCGTTTTGCCCACTCGGTATACCAGAAACTACTTGGCAGATAGACAAGCTGCACTGAATGCGTTAGAGCAGTGTAAAGTTAAATCACACCTGGCATTGGGCTGAAGGGAAGTACTGCAGAAATTGGTAGAACATAATAGGTTGTCACTTAAATAGGTCTCACGACATTATAAGCATTG
>JARQZK010000332.1:0-2500 GCA_030704885.1 Cynegetis impunctata | reverse complement strand
TTATGTTCACAAGAACAATGAAGAGTTAAGCTTTCATTAGTTTATTTGACATAATTGTGGTTATAGTACAAGGAGGAGTACTGAACATACCAAGTCAATCAATAATGAATCATATTTTCATACATAAATTTAATGTTCTACAAGGCGCAAAAAAGCACAAAAACTGTGTTTTTGGACCTTAAATTTCAAAAAATTCCATACTCCCCTAGACCCCCCCGGCAGGGGCATAAACTTTGAGTCTAGCACACTTGCAATTTTCGCCTTAGGCCGGCCCTGATAATAGTATCTGCTTACAAAGCAAAAAACAGCTAACAGAGGCGTTTACAGGATAATCTATTACTTCTCATACTTGTGAAAGAACTCCTTCTTCTCTCAATGAAGTCACTGATCAATACAATTCTACGCCGAAAAGATACTTCGGATTTCGATGCTATAGTAGTTGCGGTTTTGACAATGAAGTGTCACAGTTCGCGATTGAGTAAGACGCAGGTGGCAACGTCCTAATTGCTACAGAGCTATCTAGATGGGCTAGTTGTCACTTGCCAGGATTTGGCATAGACGTGAACGGGCATGTAACGCGTCAGCAAAAGTGTTTCCGATTGCCCATCTCTTCGTATTCCTGGCTTCATCCGGTGCAGAGATCATTACGTTTGACAGCACTAATTGATTTATGGTCGCATCCAGAGCCGTAAAAAATGTCGGGAGAAGTTTTAAAAATGTATGAACTAATGGAAGGGGTTGTTGTTAATTGATACTCAGGCTGAAGATGAACTATTTTGAAGGCAGCAAAGGAATGTTGAAATCATGAAATCTCCCAATTTTAATTTATCTTAATTTTTCGTCCTATTCTTCCCGAAAATAATAGGCTATTGTACTGTATGAAAAGTCAAAAGTGAAGTGCGGGAGTCATTTATAAATCCGTTTTATACTCCCAATACAACTGTTTTTGAGGTATATTCACAAATACATTTCATTCTCGTTATATTTTGTCATGTTCCATTAGACAAAATGAGTCTATGAGACTCAACAAACAGTTTTGAAGCACTCAAGACCTCTCCAAATTGAGAAATAGGTTGAAAATTTGTACAAGGATTGGGTTAGTCAACCGGCATTTGTATGCAGAGAATTTTGTTTTCGTATTGCTTGAGTTATTTTGCACGACTACTCAGCTCTTGCAGATTAAGTTAGAGGGTTGAAATTTGGTACGTAGATTGAGTTAAAGTATAAGAAAAATCCTGAATTTCAACTCTTTTTCTCAACATTGGCCATTTTAATGTAGAGATTTCTCTTCTTGTCCTGGATTTTGAGGAGTTGCTGCACTACAGTGCTCTCTAAATTAACTTAGGGGGTTAAGAATAGTTATGAAAAAAAAAGAAAATGAATAATAGGAAAACACTACGTTGGTGATGCTGATCTTTGTTTTCTTCTTCCTACTCTGACAGTAATATTTTTTTTTAAGATCAGAATGTATCACTTGTTTTGGGTATAAAGCTGTAGTTGAAACAACAATAAAATGACAATACGTAATGAACGATTAGTATTATTGACTGTAGAACATGGTTGGCCAACCTTTTCAGAGGCCGGGCCAAACTTTTGAAATAATATTTCCCACATTACATAAAGTGAACAAGGAAAATTCTTTAATAATTCAAAAAATTATCAAACAACTTTCCAAGGAAGCTGGTTATACGTATTCAGCAACGCAAAATCTGCATTCACAATCGAACGGTGAATTATAGAATTTGTCAAGTCAACATTTGCGTTGCTGAATACGTATAACCAGCTTCCTTGGAAAGTTGTTTGATAATTTTTTAAATTATTAAAGAATTTTCCTTGTTCACTTTATGTAATTTATGAAATTGACCATGGTCGACTAGTATGTTTTTCATGATTTGATTGTTGTATTTTGCGTATTAAGCGACTAGAATATTCGGAGCGCGCTCTCGTGGGTATTTCCAAAGGTTTTAAATCACTCTGTTAGTGTGCCTTGGAATCATATACACCACTGTTGTAGAGTAGATATCTTCATATCAGGAGGTACGTGTTCGAGCAACGAATTTCTGCATTTTCAGTCTAAGCGGTGAATTGTTGTTTCCCAATATCTTTGGTGGGATGGCGCTCTGGATTGTTATCCGACCAGTGTTACTGACCACGATTTGTATTGGGGAACAATTAGAGATTTGTTAATTCACTCCGAGTCAAATAAGCTGCACTGATGAGATCTAATAAGATCGAAACAGCTGTATGCAGATTTTGAGTCGGGGTGACTTGACAATTTCTATAATTCACCGTTCGATTATGAATGCAGATTTTGCGTTGCTGAATACGTATAACCAGATTCCTTGGAAAGTTGTTTGATAATTTTTCAAATTATTAAAGAATTTTCTCGTTCACTTTATGTAATGTATGAAATAGACCATGGTCGACTAGTATGTTTTTCATGATTTGATTATAATATTTCCCGCCGGGTCGCACAATCAATTTTTTTGTTTGGTAATTT
>JARQZK010000331.1:0-25660 GCA_030704885.1 Cynegetis impunctata | reverse complement strand
AGCGCGTCAGTTACAGAATATCTACGTGTTGTCTTTTGCTATTGTTCGATGTTACCTATAATCTTATTCTTTTATTCCAAATTTCTTTTACCAATTAAATTAATTCCCAATTCTCTTACCACCCCTCTTCATCTCCACTTGATGCTTTTCACTTTAAATCACTGTTCCCAACCAATTTGGCAAAACTTAGTCCACTTTTTCCACTGATTATCCCTCTTGTGACACGACCGCATGTATCGGCTTGGCGTCGACAAACTCGAATCCAAATAGTAAATTCATAATTTGCTCGCACAAATTGCTGTAACAGCTCATTTTGACAAGGAAGTAGACTACTAGCGTCGAATTTTCTCAATTTTTTTCGGTTAAAAGCTTCTTTCACATCAGAAGCCGTATAGGAATTGATGTATATTTCAAACCAAGCAGCACCAACATCATTTATCTCCCCAATATTGTATACAATGCATATAAATTTCTGAATAGTATTATAAAGACGTTATGTTCTTCATCATTATTTTCATTTATCTGTCACCGAACTTAGAAGCCTTCTGGTATTCTTCATACTTTTTAAAATTTCATACTTCTTTAATTTTCCTTTTCTGAAAAAGGCAGTATTATAATCACATCCTGTGATTGCATGAAATCTAGGTCAGCCTTGGCAAATAGATTCTCCCAACTCTGCGTATATCTTCGTCAGTTCCACATATCTTAAGTTATTTCCGGTACCCGTAAGGAGCCAAACATTGAAAATTATAAAAATAATTAAATATCTCTTCGAATTCAATAATACACCTTCGGAATGATATTTTATCAATTCATATGGAATAGGTAAGATCACAATAAAACTATTTTTTCATTGGAGTTCCCACTATCAAAATTGTACCCTCCTATAGTAAACAATAAGGTTTTATAACATTTTCTTTAAATTCAATTCAATTTGAATCTCAGTTCAAATTGAATTGAATTTAAAGAAAATGTAATACTCCAAAATTTAATTGATCATTTCATCAGAATTTCGATTTATTTTTTTACTGAAATGAAAATTTTCCTTAATTATGTATTTTTTAAAAATTTTTTTCTCAATAAAATTATATATCATTATTTGGAAATTATTCTATCATTCGCACGGCTTAGGCGCAATAGGTCGTATTTCCTTAACAGTAAATTTCACAGGAGAGACAAAAAACATGACCGTTTAATATTCAAGATATAGTTGATATTTTTTTAGATCAATTACAACTAAAATATAATCATTCCAATTATTTTAAACGTATTTTAAGAGTATCGGTCTTATTTGATTATTTCTGTGTAATACGTCCTATTGCGTATTCTTGTTCTATGGGTTACGTCCTATTAATTTTATATTTAAGGGGTGAGAAAAAATAGAGGCTTAGATGTGTGGCTTACGACAAATTGTATTAACCAGATAAATACGAAATTAAACATTTTTTTTAAATATCAAAGAAACAGTTAAACAACAACATTTCATTGGGAACACTGAAATCAAGATACAAAATGTGTTTATCAAAACTGAAGGCAGAATGCGAATAAACAGATTTTTTTCTTTTTCGCACTAGTTTGTCCATTGTTTACTGTTTTCTGTTTCTGTTCCGATTCTGTTTTTTGCTTAGCTTTCTTACTTCCTTTATATTTATCTTGTGTAGTAGATTTCATTTTTGTAGCTTTCTTCTTTGCACTTATTTGTTCATTGTTAACTGTTTCCTTTTTTTTTCGATTTACCTGATTCTGTTTTTTGCTTAGCTTTCTCACTTCCTTTATATTTATCTTGTGTAGTAGATTTCATTTTTGTAGCTTTCTTCTTTGCACTTATTTTTTCATTGTTAACTTTTTCCTGTTTTTTTTTCGATTTACCTGATTCTGTTCTTTGCTAAGCTTTCTTACGTTATTCTCATCTTCTGTAGTAGATTTTAGTTCTGTAGCTTTCTTCTTTGTATTAGTTCATTGCTAATTATTTCTTGGTTGTTTTCCGCTTCTTCATCTGATACTGTTTTTTGCTTAGCTTTCTTACTTCCTTGATTTTTATGTTCCGAATCATACGGTAAGCTTGCGTAAAAATCCTTCACTTCTTAAGGCAATACTGAAGTTCTTGTAAATCCTTATATTTTTTTTTTGTAATTTTAATTCGGTTGTCGTATAAGCGGCAACGAGGTTGGTTACCGAAAATATTTGTGTTAGAGCGGCAAGGAAATTCCACGTATTCATCGTCGTAGCTCGATTTGTAGAATTTTTATTTTTTCAGGACAATACTTGAAAGTTTTCACATCGGTTACTTTAGCGTCATTTACGTTTCGTCCTGGTCGTATAGATGGATATTCATGAAGATGCTTATCATCATATTTTATAAAAAAAATCATGCGTCACATAATGGACATCCAGAGGAAAAGGATTAAGCCTTGCTTCCTTTATTACCAAGGAGTATTGACTAGGTATATGAATTTCTTTGTTCTTTAGCTTCCGTTCGATAAGTGCATGAGTAAAGTCACACTCCATTTGAGTGTGGCCCTTCTCCAAGTATTTCCGAAATACCGTTATACCGGTTTGCACTGAAAACGACAACAGCGCATTCGATAATATAACATTTTTATTTTGATACCCGCAATTATCGGAGTAAATATTTATTGACCTTGGCTCTTCCAGACAATGCTTTTTCAGATAGTCCTTTATACAACTTGTGAACACTGATGAAACTAGATCTCCTTCAGTCTCATTCCAGCAGTAGTTGTCAGATGTATGTGTCTCAACATTATATATCGTAAAGTTATGTAACTGAAGCCTGCTTTTGAAGTATAATTTACTAGCAAACAATTTAGGGCATAACTGAACCGCTTGTACATCCATAGTAAAAGTATAAAAAAAAATTTCTGATGCATCAGCCTTGTACCTTTCTTTCTCTGTTCTCGCTTCATTTTCATCAATTACGTGTTTCTTGTATGACTCTTCTTCAACTTGATCAACTTTATATGAACAACAAACATCGCATTGTTCCTCTTTAGGGAGATGTATTGCTATGTTATTTTCTTCTAGAATTTTACTGAAGGAACATATAGACAAAGGCACTTCATTACTTTCAGTGCACTTCTCCTTGTAAACATCATAGATTTCTGTTTTATTATGAAAACGTTCGTCAAGGTAAAGTTTATTTGAATATTTTCGGCAATAATGCGATGGTCATTTTGGAAAACGGTTAATGTGTTCCCTTGCAAATTGAACTCTCTTAGCGTCATTGTCTTGTTGTTTTGGCATTCCATGCTGTAGAGGTTCAGTGAGCCAGTTTCTTATCATCCTTTCACTAATTCCAAGTGTAGATATAAACATCCGCTTGCAAACGGGCAATTTGTTGACGTCAAGCTGCAAACTATAAACAATAGTCCCTGTTCGCCTCGACGCACTCTGAGTATAGGATATTTTCTTCTCGATATACTGAGCCACATTTTCTTTTGTTCCCATGTCAAAGTCCAAAATCTGTTGAATATTTCCTGTCTTTCAATTTCCGAAAACTGTTTACATTTATATTTTTTACTGCTACAAATACACGGATCACCCAGCTTGCGGGCAGGTCTTTTGATATTGTGTTTTATATCTCCTGTCTTGCTGCTAGTGTAGCCTATGTACTGGGCTCCACTAATTCTAAGTTTTTTATTTTTGTTTCTATCCCATTCATTTTGATCTGCGGACTTCCTTCTTTTTTCTTTAGCTTTATTACCAAGCACGGTTTCTTAGGCGTTGTCTACGTTGTCTGGCTCTAAACTTTCCATCAATTCATGACTTGGAGGAGTTTCTTCAGCTGGTTCGTCGACGTAGTGAGTAGACGTTTCCGAGTTTAAACCGTCAAATGATTCAATATTTGGAGGAATTTCTTCGGTTGGTTCATCAACGAAGTGAGTAGATGTTTCCGGCTCTAAACCATTAAATATTTCAATATTTGGAGGAATTTCATCTGTAATTTCGTTGACGAAGTGATTAGGCTTTACTCGTTCCAAATTTACCAATTCGTCGCTTGTAGGAATTTGTTTCATATATTCAGTGAGTTCTGCTGGATGAATCAGTGAAATATTTTCAAGAGAAAGGATGCAATTATCAGAAACCAAATCTTGATTGTGACAGAATTCTTCGAAAAAATTTACTGATACTGGCTTCTCTAGTGAAAGGCTTTCATGTTGTACCATTCCTTTATCAAAAATCACAAATTCGTATGAAGTGTGCGGATGAAGCTCTGACACAAAAACATCATCGGTAGCAGATTCAGATGGGCTCTTAGTATTGGTCGCCAGAGCAGCTTTTAAAATACGAGCACTTCGAGTGGACATCCTATAAAGAACAAAATGAACAAGTAAACAAAATGAATAATGAAATGTTCAGATAGCCCTAAGCAAGCACACACTTTTTTTACAAAAAAAAACCTTCATTTTTGAACTCGTAAACTGGCAAAGTTATTTGTAAAAATGTGGGGTACGACGTATTTCCTGGAAGTGCAATACGTCGTAACCAACAAATCGAAAGTAAGGTTAGGTTATGAACTCGCATTTTCTCCCAAACAATAAATCAATAAAATCGAATAATAAAGTTAGCTTATGTCTTTTTCATCTCTATGAAAAAATCATACACTCACCTTTTAACTATAACATAACAGTTCAAAATATTTAAATAAATAACTTCACTTTTGCAGCGTTTTTGATAGAGCACTGACACCTGTGATTAATTTGTTATTTTCTGTGGCTTCCGACCTATTACGCTTCACTTCAACCACCGCTGGGGATACGACCTTTTGAAATAATGAAACAGAGAGGTTTTTTGAGGGTGATGAGGCTTACGACGTATTGTAGGAACAAAATATTGACTATGAAAATCAAATAGCGCCAAAAACGCAAAAACATATTTTGTGTGCGATACGACCTATTGCGCCTAAGCCGTCAATTTATTGATTCACTTTCACTACACATAGTGTTCTTCATGCTTGCACGATACTGATTCAAAATTCTTGTCTGTTTATATAATTTCAAGTTGACACCCAGCCTTGACTTATAGTTGCCACTACTATAGAGTCAATTACCATTTGATACCATGCATTGCATCAGTTATCGTAACATCTACATTAGGAAAACATAATTTTTCCACAATTCTGTTCTATATGATATTTTTTATATCATAACAGAATTCTTCTCTTTCATTTATGTTTATATAATTTCTCCCAATATTGACTCATAGTTTCCACAAACTATATACCAAGGTAATACGATTTGTTTCCATCCATCTTATCAGTTCTACTAATATCTAAGTATATTGTGAAAACATAATTATGTTTTCCTCCTGACTGATCTATACGTTGTTTTCCTTTTAATGACAAACATAACAACATAACCTCAAGAACCTAAATATTTGAACATTTTGCTGCCTTAGGAAAGTTACGTAAGTCCGGCAGAACTGCTTGCGCATTTCGTTTTATTAGTATAAAGGCGCATAGATCCTTCCTTGCGGCTGTACTGTCGCGCTGCGATCTAAGACAGTACTCCGCCGAGCGAACACAGCGTTACTAGGGATTTCTTTTCGATTAAGCTCTATTATACGAAAATATATACTTAATAAGAATAATACAATATGTTTATCAAAACATGGGAGTTTCATCTCTGATAGTAGCCTATTTTTGCGAACACATTATATAATGGTTTTGAGTAAATCTTGTTTTATTTGAAATCTAAAAAAAGGGGTATATGCCTACTCTAGCGTAAAGTAGCCCAACGTTGAAAATGTTTTGGAGAATACTCGCCTCATGAACGGATAGGCGCTTCACTATGATTTTTTTAATTAAAAACAAATTTATATCAATTTAAGTAATCAGTCTTTATCAGGTACTGCAATAGTTCATTAAAAACTAATCAAAATTATTAAATACTACTAAATTTTATAATTTGCAACTATAAAAATATAACAGAAATAGAATCCAAACTCAAAATAAGATAAGTCATTAACAAAATATCATTTTTCTTTCTGAAGGTAAAACAATATGTCCATCAACTTTGGTATCAGCATTAGTTAATCATTAGAAGCTAGGGTTTTCAACTTTCCACATCTCATGCAATGGTTTTCGAATGTTGTACAAGTTTCATGCAATCACATTGACACATCTCACATTGAATCCAATCTGATTTCGATTTAGTAAAATTGTTTTCAAATTACCATTTTCGTCTTTTAGTATATTTTCAGTGTCTCTTATCTTTTTTCATCCTGCATTCTTTTAGTTGGTGGTCCCTCCGTGGCTTTTTCTTCAGATGTTTCAATAACATTCAGAATTGTGAATTTTTTTTCTTTTCTTCCTCAAAGCTCTTCCTTTGGTCTGTTAAACTACATTTGTGTTATTGGATTCGGTTTCACTACTGGTAATATCGATACATCGTTTCGTATTTCTCCTCTTTCGCAGTTGCCCTCTTTTTTTCACAATACTTTTCTTGAAACCAGCTGGTTTTTTTCTACTGGATCTTCATTTTTCGTTGTACTTTCTTTAGTTTCCGTTATTTTATATGGACAATATTATCCTTAGAATTTGAAATTTCGGCAGATTGTTTAGCGCTTTTAGACATATAGATAGAATCCATGAAAATGATGGTTCAGTGCCATCAAAGACGTATTTTTCAATTACGCTATCTGCCAGAGCTGAACAGTCTTGAGAGGGCCTAGGTGGCGTACTATTTTGATTAACACCATTCTGCTCAGCCTCATTTGAGACCCCAGGTAACAAGCTGACGTCCACTGTAGGTCATTATTTGGTCATCCCTGACGTCCGAGCGACTTCCTTAATGACGTCATAATGACGTTGATATGACTGTATTAGTCACAGACGGATGACGTATAACGGCAAAAAACGTCCTTGAAGGAGGTAGTGTGACGTCTAACTGACCTTCTAGTTTAGTAAAATTATTCTGGACTTCCATTGCCTAAAAGGTGAAAATGAATTATTGCGATTTCTTGTCACGACGTTTTGATTGTTGTTGTCGTCTTCAGTCTGAAGACGATTGTAGATTCTAACAATCGAAACGTCGTGACAAGAACTCGCAAGAATTCATTTTCACCTTTTAGGCAATGGAAGTCCAGAATAATTTTACTCAAACAGAAACATTGTCAATCACTTCCAAACTGACCTTCTAGTGTTTATCTCTCTGAATACTAAATGATTTTGTAAGGTCAAATTTGACATGGAAATGTCATTATTCTACACATCAAGTAAAATCAAATCGATATAGTCATTAAGCGCTATCAAGATCATTTCTGCAACTGATACAAGATGTTATTGTCTTGTCTAAATAAATTTCAACATAAATGAAGAACACATTTATTCATTGTTTCGGAAGACACGAAAATATGGTGGTCCCGGCTACTTAGTAGTCGTTAGGTCATGTTAGAGGCCATTGCGCGACCTGAAAACTCTAACACAAGACTTACCACCACAAGTCACATGAAGTGAACTGAACTGATTCATTTATAATGAAAGGTATACTCCATAAATTCTTCACCAATAAATAGCGTACAATTTTCAGAATTTGTGATTATGTTTTCAATTTGAATAACTTTGTGATTTTTTGAAATAAAATAAGAGTCAGAGATAGAATGACCTTTGGTACAAAAAAGTGAAAGGAAAGATTGAGTCTATTCATAACAGGACCATTTGTATGTTGCCAAAATGCTGTGGGACATTTTGTTCAAATGAAATACTGGGGTCTGAAATATTATACTTTTCTTTAATTCTTCTAGGTAGCATAAATCATGCACGTTATGTACTAAGAACTCAGTAGCACAATGTAATAAGAGGAAGTTTCCATATACTGCAAAATTTACAATATTCTTTAACACAACATGTCCTACCTAAATTAAGAATGTGCGAAATTCAGTGGCTTTGCAGCGTGCTAACTCTGTTAGGGATCTTGGTTTTCTATTAAATTCCGCAGGTATATAGTTTCTCAAGAGCTCCAGTCGCTCTGATATTTCAGATGTATATTGATGACGTAAACGCACAGATAAATTACCAGATTTCCCAAAACAATTTCTTAGTCTCCTAAACAAACTGCGTGCATATAGTCAGTTGGAAATTTTGTTACCATACCCACACCCAAATCTATTAGTGGGGATACACCTGTATGGTGATCCTCATCTTCTTGAAGTAGCAAAGAATTGTCTGTTCTTCTAATTGCAGTAGTTTCTACAAAAATCATTCTGTACACTTATCACATGAGGAATATCCAGTTTGGGATTTAGTACACTTAATATAAGCTCGAGCAGGTGTATCACATACAAAGCTACGAATTTCAAAACGATATTAAATAAATATCCATTTGTTAACAAATCAGTCATTTCTTGCACGAAATCATTAAGGTAACATGAAGTGGTTTGGGTTTATATGTACCGCAGTAAACACCAACCACAAATGGAGATGATTTGTTATTTTTAATAAGGCATAAAATTGGCCACACTTGTACGCTATTACTGTGAAACAACGGTAAACCATCTATATTGAAACTAAGCTTGATACTTTTGTCAATTAAACTACATTCAGTAAAATCAGTGAGCAACTTATGCAACCCAAATTTTAAACCAATATGGATATATACACCATTATTGTCTAGATGTTTTTCGACTGCAAGTCTTGATGGTGTGTGAAGTAGAGATCGGCAATCTAGAGGCAGTTCTGGATGATATGGATGAAGAATATGTAATAAATCAGTTACATCGGAATGAGAAATTGTACGCTTTGCACTCGCCCACTTGGCTAATTTTGACTGTAAATTAGAATTATTGGTGGTTTGATAATTTTTTGTTTCATTTAAAGAAAACACACCATCTGAAAATGGAAAAGTATCATTTTCAATATTGGAAGAATGTTCAGATTCTTCTGGTAGTTCTTTTGCAAACTCATATTCAATAGAACTGTTTGAACTTACAGGAAAATGCTGCACTTTATCCTTAACAGTATCAGCCAATTTGGAAATATGTATAATATCAGAAACATCTTTTTCTATCTCATTCAAAATTGTCTGAACGCCTGTTGTTACCCTACGATAAAATTGTCTTTTACCTACAACACTTTTTCATTGTATTTTGGAGAGAAAAATTTCACTATCCTATTTTCCTTCTCTTGTTCATCCTCTCTGGTGCATGTTTCAACCACACCTTTATGGCATCTTCTATTTCTTCTTCTGTTGCCTTGGAGATGCTAATTTTCACAGAAACTGCAGAAAAAAGAAATATTGTACTGCTAGAACAACGCTCATGATAAATGTCAAGATTTGAATTAATTCTATCTTGAAAAACTAACGATATCTTATTTTAGACTGACCAGTGGTGAAAATAAAGGAGTTACCTACCTGTAATCAGTTTTTCGAGCCTCAAATTTGAGAAAGCATGTTTATTTCTGGAGCCACAAAAATTGAAGGCACGTGATGCCAAATATGTCAAGGTTTGCCTTAAAATGCGATTAGTCCGTGATGAAGTATCTTTTCCTCCTAATGATATTAGGTATGAGCTCTAAAAATTAAAAGGTATTCAGTGACTTTATCAACTAGACATTTCCTCATTTTTGTTACCAAAGTACTGAAGTTCTCCTTGTGGGATAAAAAATCTTCCAGTTCTTCAATTTCATTCAAACCTAAGCAGGGTAAATCTATAGGTAATTATGCCATTGGAGGTAATTGTCTCATTTCCTGACCCGATCACCAAGATTTCAATATATTCAATATTTCTTTATTTTGTTTTTTTATGAACACCAGATTCTCCAAAAGTTTCCTTTGTACTAAAAGAATAATTAAATTCATACAACACATATATAAAATAAAATAATTGTACATTAAATACTGGGCATGTATTATGACTGAAAATATTATTATGGCACAGTATTTGTGAAACACCTTGTATATATATACCTGACTGGTCTGTATTGATCACCAATAGGTCATCCCCAGTAGATATTGATTGGGTGAGATACTTCTGTGTCGCTCCATTCGAAGTAGAACATGTGTTGACAGAGCTGATAGTCCTACTTACTGGGGAGTGGCTTCTTTGAGTTCACCCAAGTAGCCTTCTTTCCTCATTTGATGATGCATATGATAGGGAGCAGCTTGACTTTTGAGTGCTTGAAGGTAAGGAAGGACTCAACTCAGTCGACCTTTTCACTGCCTTTCCTGCAAAAATTTATTGTTTTAGCTGTGTCTTAATCATATGTGAAAGTTTGATACATATATAGTTATCGGGTTCCACCCTGTAGAGAAATCCCATTCAGCGGAACTTACGTAAAATGAATCTCCCACTTAGTTATGAGTTACATATCATACTCCCTCGCATTCCGTGAGCACAGAACAGCAAGTATTTCTTTACTTGGTTGTTTCCTCTCATTTAAATTGGCGGCAAGATCCGACATCTAATTTATACTTATACCGAGTTATACTAAACCAAAATCGAAATAGTCAAATTGTTACTACTGAGTGCTAGAAAAGTTTCAAGCTTTGTGTTATTATTGGAAAGAGTAATGGCTGACAAAGCGGAGAGATGTGCTAATTTCACTGCAGAGGATCAAACTATTCTCCTCAGTATTGTACATAGATTCAAACATGTTGTGGAAAACAAAAAAACGGACAAAATTATGAGTAACCATAAATCTCAGGCATGGGAAAAAATTGCTGAAAGATTCAACGCAAGCACTTTAATTATTCGCAGTGCTGAGAGCTGGCATTCCCAATATGTTCGATGGAGATGCTGACATAAATAATAATGGGTATGCTGACACAAATAATACACAATTTTGTAATGGCATTGATGTCCACGAATTAAGTGATGCGGAAGACGACGACGATTCTCAATCAAGCTCTATTTTTACCAAAGATTCCAAACCATCAACTTATGTGGTAAATTAATTTGCTTGAGTGTTGCGATTTCATTTAGGGTATATGTTTCAGGAAAGTTCATTCAACAAAAAAGATGAAACAATTATTACAACTCCACAAAGCCATATGGATGAAGGAGGTGATAATGTAAGTTTGAAGTCATTCAATGTTTTTGTAGGTGCTTCATTGTTATATTTTGTAGGTTCCTTGTTCAGCACGATCAAGTAGAAAAAGACCGAATTTTGTGAGGACTCTTGATTCTTCTGTTCTGACTGAGCAATACACCAGTTTTTTAAAAAAGAGGCATTCAAAAGCAAATATGCAAGAGCAACTGCTCCGTGATCAGATAAATCAGGGAAAGATAGAACATGCATTAGAACATAAGTAGTATAATTATATATACAATATGTGAATATCTGTTTTAACTTGAATAAAAATATAGTAATAATAATCATAATTTTTTTCATTTTAAAATCATTAGAGATTGTCATAAATAACATTGAATCAAAAGTATTATTCGTCATTGAAATAATTATTAATGAAGTCATTCCTAACTTGAACGTTGACATCACTATTCAGGTGTGGTATGGCAGGTAATTGGCCCAACAGTATAAACCGGTTCAATTCATTCTCATCGCAACCCTCTGCTGTGGGAGGCTCTTGGTCATTCATGACTAAGGCAATATTCTGAAGAAATGTGCAAGCTACAATTACAGGTAATGATGTCTCCAC
Organism: Cynegetis impunctata; assembly: GCA_030704885.1. NCBI lineage: Eukaryota > Metazoa > Arthropoda > Insecta > Coleoptera > Coccinellidae > Cynegetis > Cynegetis impunctata. The sequence continues at coordinate 14,048 of JARQZK010000331.1, read as the reverse complement.
CTTTAAGCGTAATTGGTATGCTAGAATAGGAAAACGTCTTTTCCATCAACCAAAATTTGGTTCCACTACATTTCTTGTTCGAATGTGTGATTCATTATAGCGTGTCTGTGCTCTCCCAACTGGATTCAACAAGGGTGTCAAGAAATAATCTCCTAAAATTAATATGCCTTCAGTTTCCAATGTTCTAAATATTTTTTAATTAATTACCTAACAATATGCAGTTCCTGAAATCTCCTTGTTCAAATCTTGCTCTTATTCGAGAGTTGTTGAAAATAGTGGAGTCATGTGTTGATCCTGGCTATCTTGCTACCAAATCAAGAATTTTAAGTTTGCTATTGCATACAGCCTGGACATTCATTGAAAAATGGGATTTCCTATTTCTAAATATTTCTGCATCTTCGCCTCCTGGATTAATGAACAACTTGTTATCTACATTGAAATAGATTTAAATCATGTTAAAAATTAATACCTGGAGATTGTATTCGAACATGTGTTCCATCTATAGCACCTAAAACACGAGGAAATCTAGCTATATTGTAGGAAGTGTGTTTCTGGAATATCTGCCTCAGTTCTTGGAAGAAATATATATATATATATATATATATATATATATATATATATATATATATATATATATATATATATATATATATATATATATATATATATATATATTGAGGATATAATCTAGCAATGGCACGTGACACTCGTGCTACCACTCTAGATACTGTTGATTCGTTCATATGCATGAAATCAGCTATTTGTAACAGATGGCTACCTGACGCATAAAACTTGTCACTAGTGCTGTCAGTAGCTTATTCATAGAAGAAACTCTATTATCTACTATTATTTATTGAGTAAAAGAGAAATTCTTTCCATTGTTTCTCACCGATTATCATTATATTCTAACTCCCCCTCAATTTGTAATAATACGTGATAGCACGTTTCTCTCGTCAATCTGAACCTTCTATAAAAATCCAGTGGGCTCAAATTATCGAATGCCTCATTTCTATTATATATCCTTCGAGGTATACCAAAATTAATTATTTCTAAGATATCTAGATCATCTTCATATATATCTTCATCAAAGTTCATTTCTAGAGCATAGATCCGTACCATACAATTACTGATATTAAAATAAATCGGACACTTATTTGTATTTCCAATGAAGTTCAGTTCAACGCAGGTTACGAAAAGTGAATGGGCTTGTAAGCTAGTACACTTCACCCAGTTAACAGTCCCTTAAGACATAGGATAGGCAGAATCGACCACCTAAGGTAGGTGACACTTAACTGACAATATTGCTACGGAACAAGTCACTTATGTCAAAGTAGATGTCACCTGAAGTTAAGAGTCTCCTAAAAAGTCGGTGCAATCGAGCATCAAGTACTTTTGAAGATAACGGGCCTATTTTTGAATGATGACTGGCATTTTCTAGTACATGTTCCTATGGCGAAAAAACACTCCTCCTTTTTTTCAGTACAATGTACACATCCGAATTCGTCCGTTTTACACATTTTTTTTTACTTGGAAACGGCATTTTTTATCAAATCCGTTATTATTCTTTTAACTGTCACAAAAACAACATCCCAGCACATTCTGTCTACTAAGTGCCGAGATGTGTTGTTTTTGATACTGTTAAAAGAAGGGCGAATCTATTAATAAAAAGTGCCATTTTCAATTTAAAAAAGGGGTAAAACAGGTGAATTCTGGTGTGTACATCGTGCTGGTCGATAGGAGGAGGCATTTTGAGTGTTTTCTCACCGTAGGAACATATACTAGAAAATGCCAGTCATTCAAAAATAGACCCGTATCTCTAAAAGTGCTTCAGACCGCCAAATCTTTCATTTGGATTCTTTGTTCAGGAGGCCCAGTAATCAATGTTGTTAATTTTGATACTCATTTGAAGAAGAAACATATACTCGAAGTTCATTTTTCAGTTCGAGAGCTACTGATATAATTATAAAAAAGTTTATTGGTAAAGTTGATATTTGCTTGAGGAGACTAAACATTATATGTCTATGTTTATATCAACTGCAACTCACCTGGTATTTTCTTCGTGAAACATTTAGGTTGCCTCTCATATTCTTCAGATTCTTTCTGCTCATCATCACTACTAAAAGCCACCTGTCGTCTGCGGGTAGTTTTGATAGCTTCATCTCCCGTGTTTATGTCACTGAATTCTTCAGCTAGTTTTAATTTATATTTTGCCATTTCCAAATCTGCTGTAAATAGGTAAATATGTTTCATGTTAAAATTATTGAAAAGGATATAGAACAAATACAATTTGTTTTTCCATTATCAGGATTTGAGTCTGCATTCAGGCAACAATGAAATGGTTTTTAAAAAATGCCCCACTTTAAATGTATCGTACTAATTTTCAAATTCAACAAAATAAATTTGGAGTGAGTTTGTTTTTTGTGTAGGTATTGATTTTTTTTGGCAACACTCATCATACATGTGATGGTTTTCAACAAAATCATCTAGTAAGACAATACTGAATTTCTTCCAAACTTGCGTGTTCTGCATTCATTTTTTGCCATGCAGTATTCACTATCAGACGAAAAATGTACATACCTACCTGTTTCATAAAACGTTCGTTTTGACGAGAATTCATTCCAATCAGGCGACGCTCCTGAGAGCTTTCGAACGGCTTTATGGTATTCTTTGAAAACGGCCATAATACATTTCTTTTTTCTGGCGTATATCATTTATCTAATATGACTACCAGGGTGCCATCGTCAAACTCGACAACGTGATACATACTGAATACTGAATCACAATAATAAACTCACCACACAACTGTTCACAACGTATCGTTTGATGTTTCAATACTTTGAAAAGAATAAAAACATGAAATATAAAATGAACCGACGTTCTTTGTTTGTAGGTTGTATATGAGGATGAGTCAATGAGTCGACTCGTCGATGGTCGGTTCACAATGAGTACATAATCGGGACTGTTCGGGTATCATAAATAAGTCAATGATAGTACAGCAGTTATTAACGCGCGTCTTTTTGAATTTGCATTGGGAAATAGGGGGATTTAGGGTAAATAAAAAAAATCAGTGAAATTTAGTTTAAAAAAATAATACTCTGCGCAAACGGCATATTGGTCATGGAATACGTATATTATTATTAACAGATCAAGTTATTATGACTTACATTCACAAGTAACAAGGTCATAAATGTATATATGTATATTACGTCCGTTAGCAATCATGATAAATAACAATGACCATAAGTAACGTCGCAATGACGACATAAATGAAACGTCCGACTGGCGTCTTATTTAGTACGTCAAAATCACGACTTTTCCAGGGCCCTGTAATACAAGCCGTACAAGTCCTACAATTGTTAGAATATATTTTACACTTGTAACTTTTGCATAACACAACCCATCTTGTAATTACCCGTACGGCACTAGTAATTACGGAAGAATCTCGACATATGTAAGCGTTTTCTGTAACACAAAGTTAACACTTGTATTATTGTGTTACAGAATTTGCAACAAGTGTAGATAATGTTTTACCTATCTTCAACCCTGGGTAAATGCACACTGTACAGGCTGTCCCATTTTCGATGTCCTTACGGGGTAACTCGCTCATTTTTAAAGACAGAGATTTGCGGTTTTCGCGAACGTTGGCTACTTCTTTGTGAATCTCACGATACCGCAAACAAAATTTTCATAGCTTGCTTCGTTTTTGAGATACAGGGCGAAGTTGAAAATATTGCATTTTGGTTCTCCTCTTGTATCACAGCTGTCTTTTAACTTAGAGAAAAAGTAGAAACGGTTTTTCATACACTTTTTTACGTAGAATCCAGTGGCGTAGTCAGATTTTTGAAATGAGCTGTCATTGTTTAGGTATAACCCAATGTTATAATTTTTTAAATGGAACACTCTGTATATTTTTCCATATTCAAAACAGAAATGCTTTGCGCTTTTCAAAAATATATAATACTTATATAAAATTCTGAGTATTAGCCCTGTATTTAGATAAAATTCTTTTTTTTATGGCAAGTCGAGACAAATATCACTTTGATAGATCGTTCGGCGCAGTAAACAAAAATATCACTTCCATTTATATAGGTTAGAATGAAAAATATTCATAAAAAAATATTATTTAATATAAGTGACTAAACAGAGATACATTTAATAATGATTATAACAAAAATAGAAACTTATATTACAACTGCTACAAAACAAAGTTCTATTATTTTTCTGTTGAAAATGTTTTGTAAATATTGTTCAAATTACTGCCCATTCTGTTGAAGACACATTTTCTGAGGATAGCGCCAATCGACCACAGTTAAAACAAAAGTCTTATACCTAAGTATTCGAAAACTTCTCTAGTGGCATTCATCAGAGCATCTCGATTTTCGTGCCGCGTGTGGTTCATTTTATTTTTTTATGTAGCCCCATATGAAGAAATCTAATATAGATAAGTCAGGGAACCTTGGTTGCCCGTTAATGGGACCATTATTACCAATCCAGTGGTTTTGGAATCTTTCATTAGGATAAACCTTTTCTATATTGAGCCAACGGAATTTTGTGAAGTAGTTCAGAAAGAAAATCATCCAAAATTTTCAAATATCTTTGGTGATTCAAGTTACCGTCGAAAATGCGGTAGGCGGTAATCTTCCTCCAAAAACGAAACAAGATACATTAAAGCCGAAACTGCCTTGTTTTTGACGAACCACCGTAACGTGCTCATTTTCATTTGACCAATAACGATGATTATTTCGATTAAAAATGCCAGCGCTACTTATATGACAAAACTCAATACTTTTCTCAGTTTCACCTGGGTTTTTTTTTAATATCTTCGAAACCCTTGGAATGCCAACCGAATCTTCAATTTCTCTGCAAGTATTTTTGTTCTCTTCTACCTTAGCGAGGACACTACTTTCATCATTTTCGGCATTTTCTTTTCTATAGCTTTCTGGCCTAGGCTTTTTAAAAGATCCGAAAAAGGAAACTTAAAATTCCTATCTTTTTGTCTAACTGACACCCAGTAACTGGGTAATAGTAAATACCTTTCAAAATAGAGGTCCATCGCTTGATTTGAATTCAAACCAACTTGGTAATATATCCCAACCATATCTAATTTTTCGTAGTTTTGATATACTGGATTATCATTCGCCATTGTAGGAAAAATTTGTACAATTTGACAGGAACTCTAAATATTCTGCACTTGCTTTTTTTTCATAGCCACCTACTAATTAGGTCCAGAGCGTATATAGTCGATAAATAGTGTTTCATTAGTTTAAATTTATTGTCTTGTCACATTATTTAATAACGTATATTAAACAATATTTTTTTAATGAAAACTTTTCGTTTTACGCTATACATCTGGAAGTGATATTTTTGTTTATTGCGCCGAACGATCTATTAAAGTGCTATTTGTCTTGACTTGCCATAAAAAAAGAAAATTATCTAAATACAGGGCTAATACTTAGAATTTTATATAAGTATTATATATTTTTGAAAAGCGCAAAGCATTTCTGTTTTGAATATGGAAAAATATACAGAGTGTTCCATTCAAAAAATTATAACATTGGGTTATACCTAAACAATGACAGCTCATTTCAAAAATCTGACTACACCACTGGAGTCTACGTAAAAAAGTGTATTAAAAACAGTTTTTACTTTTTCTATAAGTTAAAAGACAGCTGTGATACAAGAGGAGAACCAAAATGCAATATTTTCAACTTCGCCCTGTATCTCAAAAACGAAGCAAGCTATGAAAATTTTGTTTGCGGTATCGTGAGATTCACAAAAAAGTAGCCAACGTTCGCGAAAACCGCAAATCTCTATCTTTAAAAATAAGCGAGTTACCCCGTAAGGACATCGAAAATGGGACAGCCTGTACAGTAGTATTATGATAAGTCCCGTACTGTCAACACGTACGAATCTGTTCTCGCAATATGTGGTCAAGCGATTCCGAAAGTGACTATGAAGACGTGCCTAAAGAATATCGTTTTAATATTAGAAAATACTTCGCTGTTGTCACTGATAACGAATACAACGAAAGGTTTCGTCTGAGCCGAGACCAATTTGAAAATCTCCTTCGGGATATTCGAGCAAGGCTTGCAAATAAAACAGTTCGATGGTATGGATTGACGCCACCGCAGAAGACATTAATTGCCTTGCACTGGTTAGGAAATGGAGGTCAGTATCACGGTGTTTGCGATATGCATGGGGTATCAAAAATGACTGTGTGTAGATGCGTACATGACACTGTTAGTATTGTTAATGAGATAAAATTCGACGAACTAGTGTCATGGCCCCATAATATGTTGGACGTTGTTCAAAGATTTCATGCAATAGCCGGTTTTCCTGAAGTATGTGGTGTATTGGACGGAACACTTATAAATATAGACGCTCCCGTTATTAACGAACCAGCCTATGTGGATCGCCATGGTAAACACTTAATCAAATGTATGGCTGTCTGTGGTCCAAACCTAACATTCTACTATGTTAGTGCCAACTGGTCAGGTAGTGTTCACGACGCACGGGTACTTCGAAATAGTTCTTTATGTCGCAGAATGGAAAATGGTTGGAGACCTCATCCCAATACTGTAATTCTCGGAGACTCTGCTTATTCACTGAAGCAATGGTTGATTCCACCAACATATGAAGATCCATTAAATCCAGCCCAAAATAATTTCAACAGAGCACATAAACGAACAAGAAGATTAATTGAAAATGCATTCGGCATTTTAAAAGAAAAATTTCCTTGTTTGAATCATCTACATGTCGATTCTGTATTTGCCACAAATATTTTCAAATTTTGTGCGGCTCTATGTAATATCTCAAGAAACAATCACGATGCTAAAGATTTTGCAAGAGAAGATGATGAAAACGTCCTAGATGCAGATAATTATAAAAATCCTGAAGATGATGCTCCTGCTGTCGGGGCCCAAGCTAGATTACAAGAACTCATCAATTATTTTGTGAGAAATTAACTTTATTGTAGTTAGAAGATGAAAGAACATAACATACATGTAAAGTAGTTTATCAAATAAATATTTTTTATAAATGAACACGTCTTTTCTATATTTTCAAAAATTAACCCGAAAATGTCAACGAAATGCTTATAAGGTGCGTACTGTGTGAGGTTGTCCTACTACAACTTGTAAAAGCACCTGGCATTTTCAGTTTCGTAGTTATAATGTTGTAAGTTTGCCGTAAACTCTAATACGGGCAATTTAAGCTCTCGTTCTAATTTTACAATTTCTAGTTTAGTTCTATAACTCTTCAATTTCAGATATTCGACTTGCAATGTTAACTTCTTTGTTTTATAGCAGCAACTTTTTCTGAGGCGAAATTGTTTGTAGTAACTCGTTTTCTCTTTTCTGCAAAAAACACGCATTATGCCATTATTATTCCTATTATTTTGCTTTTAAGTGACTTACCATTGGATTATTTTGAAGTAGATGGGGTCGTGTGATCACTGATTGGTCGATTTTTGTTGACAATATCTTCAGAATTATCCTCTGACACGGTTTCACGTGCCTGCTGCGGAGGTGTTTCGAACGACTCAGCTACTCTAAGACCGCAAATTACAGGAAACTCTTTCCCAATTATGTCTAGTACGATATTATCAACATCGGTTAAAGTCCCCATTCCACCAGTACCAGTTTTCTTCGCATTATCAATTTTAACCTATACATATGTACCATAAGTGAATAGCAATACTGATTACAAGTTACAGTTGTACCATTGCAGTTTTCTTCAAATTTTGCCACACTGTATCCCTTACATAGGTCCAATCCTTATCCGCAGGAAGTAAACAAATACTTTGAGCCACCATTGCCATTTCTTTCCACTTTTCTACTTTATCTTGCTTTCTTAGTTTATCTGAGAAACCACCGAACAGAATATGCTTATTGTCTCTAATCTTTTTTAATAATTGCATTTTACGTTCAAAAACAATTTGTTTTGGAGACATTTTACTGAGACGTCTACTTGAATAACCTAACCTAACCACTATTCCAAGCGTGTCATGACAAGTCTGCATCGAGTAGGAATAATATTTTCATTAAATATGTAGCTACAAATATACAAAATTATTTACTTTCTACAATTGTAGCCCTTCGCATTGTGATACGGAATTAAGTAGGACTTGTAGTTACAGGCAGATCACTTGTAACTTGTAGACTTGTTACAGCTGTATGATTTGTGTTACAGGCCCCAGGTCATATGACGTCAATGACTTTAAATGACCATATATTGACGTATGAATGAGGCGCCCAGAACCAGAGTGGCCCAAACCCAAATATCAAGTATTGAGATATAATGGTTTTAAAAAACTATGTATATTTGATGTTGCAGAAATGCAAAATTATTGTACTATTGGTTAATTTTTGAGTGTCATATATTTCTTGATATTGAATGCATGCCTACATAACAGTCATAATATCGCAAATTATAATGAAAACAAAAATGTGGCTTGGACCACTTTGGCATCTAGAGTTTCAAAATAGGATATAAAATACATATAAAAAAAAATATAGAAACATTTTTTTTTCATGTTCTTTTATTAACATCAGGTGAATTGAAATAATAATTTATGAAACTACAAGCTTTCCTCATTATTCTGCTCTGATCCAATATCCAAAGTGTCTCTTGCATCAACAGACGTTTTTAGATTTTTATAAAAATCATGATGAATCGGAGGTACAAAGGGTAGCAAATCCAGAAGATCTTTCTTTTTTGCTTCTGTAATAGTATTTCCAGTAGGATATAAAATTTGGAAAGTTGGTATATGTTTTGTGCTTCTTTAAGATATGTGTACTTTTTCGAAAGGACTAAAATAGGTGTTAGAGTACTTATAGTAAATAAAAGAAGGCTCTAATTTTGTGTATTGTAACCACTTTATTTTTAGCCATTCGACTTTGTTTGCCGATTAGTAATAGTCTGCTGCAATTCCAATCATTGGACTTCATTTCAATCACCTCCAATGGATTCCTGTTCGGTGACATTTTAATAACTTTTGTCCGGTCGGCAGGCACAAAAATGTCATCACAGAACTTTTGTCTTTTCTTAACTAATCCAAAATCTTCATCGTTAGGCAAATATGAGTGCCCGCCCGCTAACAAGAAATTTCTGATCAAGTTCTTCAACAGGATTTGTTGGATCGGAAATAATGAAATTGCATAAGAGAGCAATTTTTATATTCCGATTTTGCCCACCACATTGATCGGAATACAATATTAATTTCTTTGTTTTAACAACATCTCTAACATAATAAAGTAAACAAGAGCCAATCTCTTGTGGCCCCCTGGATGCAATGGATTCGTTCCAAACAAACACATGCACCTTTATTGAACCCATATGATGAACTCCAAAACAGTAAGTCCAAAGTTGCCTTTCATAATAGCATATACCAGTACTTAAAACAGGGGTAGGTAATGTTTGCATTAAGTCAAAAGTTATCATTGTTATGTCTTCCTTGTTTGCTTTGTGTCTTCCTGTAAACCAATTCTTGCACTCCGAGCTTTTCTTAGATGTAGTTCCTTTTCTTGTTTAACCTTTTCTTTATCCTCATTAGTAGTTGAACTTTTAAGCTTCATTTCAAAAATATCACATCTCTTCCACGAATCAGATACTGGTGTATGAAAATGCAAATTAAATTGTTTGTTGAAAATTTCATTGAAAACCAACTGCGATATTGGTTGATCAGTTTCTTCTTTATAAAGTTCGTACATCTTACTAAGACACAGGTTCGGGGACAGAAACTTCCTGTTTGGATTTTTATGCAAAGTATAATGCGATTCATAGCGAAGAAACTTATTATGATTTCACCTCATTAACTTTAGTGACGTTAGTTTTATTGTGAGGCGTATGTTTTCCCCTCTTATCGATGGGTGGTGTGCTGCCTACTGCTTTATTCCTCAAAACTCTTGTTAGTCTCCCGTCAGACACTTGAAGAGCTTGCTTGAAAAAAAGTTTGCAAACTTTTAAATCTTCTCCTGTTAATGATGGTAGGTAGTAGTGTCTGGTTTTTTCTCGCTTAGAGACATTTATATTTTTGGTGTAGGTTCTCTCTTTGTTCACAACTTTGATTTGCGAAAGGATGTAAGGTAATTGCAGATCGAAATTCATCAAATTGTAATAGTTTCTGATTATCTGCTCCAGGCAATTATTGTCGACCTTGAGGTGGCATTTACAGGCACAGACACACGTTACTGGTGAAAATTGTTTAGCTTCAACTTGTTCACCCGAGACAGACAAATAAGCTTCGCCAGATACTTGACTTAATTTTCTCATATTCTTCCGCCACTTACTTTCATTTCTGACGCGTTTTTTGCCTCTTTGATTAGTGGGAATATTGGAACTCTGTGTCTGTTTGTTATCTGTATTATCGGAGTTTCTGATGGTATATATTCTGAGCCAGAGCTAGTTGCAAATGGATCTTCTTCACTTTCTGTAATAGAGAGATAAACTTAACTTATATTTTACTTTACTTCGGTCAAAATACTTCTTCGTAAATAATTTCTATTTTTTTAATCCGGTCAATTTAAACCCTGTATCACTTCCTATGCGATTTTTTTGACAGCATGATATACAAACTTAAAGTCAAAATATTGTAGTTTTTTGAAAATGACTGTCTTTCAGAAAACAACAATAACTAATTTATAAATAGTACATTATGTTACTAGGAGTAGAAGGCTATCATTATTGTTGAGCCTAGAATCTTGCACTGCCGAGGCGTTAGCCGAGGCTGTGCAAACTGGGCGTAACATATAAAGGGTCTTCTGCTTCGAGTGACATATACTATTTTTTCTTCAAGCGTAAATTGAAAAAATTGAATACATTGTTTATATCTCAACTATTTATTAATACAAATATGAAAAAACAGTTATGGCTTCCATAAGCATTACCTATTTATTAAATGTAATATTAAAGGTGCAGTTTTGTCTACTGCAGTTTTTTAAATTTATGCCACTGCCACCGCTTTCGGCTTCGACATTTACAATCTTGTCATGGGTGTACATGCTATGATTAGTACGGTGCTTGTCAGTATTTACTATGTCAGAAATATTTTCATTTCAAAACTTTCCTGGATGTAAATCTCTTTTGATTCCAGAACTCGTACTTGGTTGTTCTCCCCAACGAAGTATTTTTTGTGCAGTTTGTTTCTTGCTGAAAAGAGAATCTTCTATGTACCCTTCAGCAACACTGGTGGATTTCCATCCACCATGTCTTTTTAAAGCGGTAATGTCCCCTCCGTTCTACGAAGGCAATGACCCGTATATTCATGAGGATTTGTTAATTTCAAAAACATAGCAACGTCTTTTTGCAACGTTTGAAATTTTCTGTATACCCATTACCACACGTGACATTTACCGTTTTGATATTTAATAAAAAATCGCTGCAGATCCATATCATCCGGACGAAGTGCCGTCTGACCAAGTTCAAATAAAAATCGCAAAGTATAATAAACGACCGTTGTTTTTTGTTTTTTGTGTTTGTGATATTTACTAAAATTAAATTTCCTATATCTTGGATTTCGCTGTACTTCAAATGAACGAGTTCATCGCATCTACAGGCTCCTGTGACTGCAAATATTAATAAAACCTAAAAACAAACGTTGAAATAAGTAAAAAAAGAATCGGCCGATGCTAAGTATCGAACAGTAGACCTCCGAGACGGAACACAAAAGCTCTACCGCTGAGCTATCGTGGTATAAATGTTTTAAGCTCGAAATACGTTAATTCTTGTCAATTTAAATATTAATCTTCTGAAAGATATTATTGTCAACGATTTAATAAATGTCATAACAATAAGAAAAATAAGAAAGTAACTAGCTTTGTTGCTAAATAAACGTTATTAGGTGCATCCTGAAGAAATTTATCAAATTGGTCTTTTGTTAATACTTTTGATTTTTTCGGGGTATAATTTTCTCCTTGTCGCTTAAAAATTGCCGCTAATTTGGTATAATTTTCAATTTTTACATTATTTTTGATGTTTAATTGAGTTTTAATCATTGAATATTGTGCCCATAGTGTCGAACTTTTAAATTTTCTTGACAAATACGTAAAATAAGCAAGCATAACATTTTCTGTGTATCTTTGTACACTATTTTCTTTGCACCATTTTATAAATTTTTCATAAGCAAAATCATACACTTTTCTTGACTTCGTCGGAATTAGTGTTTCAATAGTGGAATTAGCTATTTCGACTAATTCTGGAGGTGTACATTGAAATTCTTCTTCTTCAGACATTTTTACAACACTTTTCAATACTGACAAACATAAAATTGAATAAAAATTAAATGACAGTTTCTACCTACTTGGATACAACGCCCATAATAAGACGTTGCTATCATTTTTCATTATTTTATTACTAGTACAATAATGAGCGTTCATTATTTTACTAGTAAAAAAATAGGTTATTTCTACGATCTGTGTTGTCGAAAATAATATAGATATTATTATACGCTTGAAGAAAAAAACATTTTTTCAAAACTGTTTATATTTTGCTTTTGAATTTGTACAATACGCTTCCAGAAAAATCGCCTAACATATAAATTTTCAGACTTGATCTGCAAATCACGTATTCTGGTGGGAGACAGTCGCACGTTGCTTCTTAGAAGTACACATAACACAACGAAATTGATATAATAACACATTCTTTTATTTGTGGACATTTTCGGCTTATATAGAATAAATAACATTATACAGAATAAATAATAGGATGGTCGTACTAATCATAGATTGTCTAGGCGGAATGAGAGCTAACTATGTGACAGAATTGAAAATTATTCCGGCATGCAGATCTCTAGCCGATATATTGACGCGCAGAATGCAGAGAGCAGTGTTGCTCGGGTCACTTCGAGTCATCAGGTTCCATGAACTATAGAGGCCACTTACAGCTCATCTCTTTTGTTAAGGGATACTGTAAGGGCAGGATGAGAAACTACTTCAAGGAATGTATGAGAGGTTTTTTAGTGAGTAACTAGTAACATCCGGAGTCTCACACACCCTGAAAATGCGTGCGGGATTCTCTCCGGGTAGTCTTCAAAAGATTTCTCCTCTCACACGGACGTAAAAAAAATAATGATGTTCTGAAATGATGTATATTCAAGATTCTGTGGCTGATAGTTCCACTTTCATTGGAGAAATTGAATACTATCCTATTATATGTCAACAATTAAATAGAGAACAGTTGAAACATTTGGTCTGCAGTAAGATAATTTCAAATTATTTTTTCTGATTGTCTGTGTGTTTATGTTCGGGTAAACCCTTCTCGTGGAATTATTACTAAATTTCACTTTCTCAGTCGTTTTTTCCTAACACCTAGCAAACCAAGCCGTTACGTGTTTCCTTCTATTACATAACTCCAGGGCCAATTATAACCTAGTTATATAAATTATTTCTTATATTATTACATAAACATAACTTGAGCTCCCCAGAAAACTTGAAAACAGTGTTATATATCTCATGATATAACATTAACATAACTTAGAATACAATATTTATATGGGATATGTGTTTTGGTATTAGTTATTTATATAAACATTTTTATGATCAAAAGTAGTAAATATGTTAAATATGGGTGAAGAACCAAGCAGCGAAATCTGTTGTTGCTTTTTATTTTATGTAGGCATTCATGGTGAGGACAGAAACAATGTAGAAGAAGATATCTCCTCTCGTGTTAATACTCCGCGATGCAACATCTGCTATTTCAAAAATTGGTTAGTATATTCTTAAAATTAAGTTAGTTGGTGAAACATTTGAGGGCTATGTAGATATATATGCTCTACTACTTTGTGTTCACCAAATAAAATATTAAATAGTAAACTGCATTTGCAGCAGACAAGATATTTCTAATCTGCCGAAAATTTATCACCTTACGAAAAACTATTTCAATAAATTGACGATGGAACCTGAAAAGGTCGGGATTTATAAAGACTGTGTAGAGATAATACATGGAGGGTGTGGTACCCCAGGATGATCACATAAACACACTCTTTATACAACTTCTTTTATTAATTTATAATAACTATAACAATAACGGATTAGGTACTTATTTAACGAACA
>JARQZK010000330.1:22500-25792 GCA_030704885.1 Cynegetis impunctata | reverse complement strand
ATCAGTACTGTTTCGTGCATCGGCGGAGTGGACAACGACATCGGGAAAAAAAAAGGAAACACACGTGTTTCATTCCTCCCTGAAGTATGTGACAGGGAGGCGGGCAGCTTGAGTTTGGGATTAACTCCTTCAGCCAGATCAGAGGATACACTTGTATGTACAAGTGCATTAAGGATAGGTGAGACGGGATATTTATGGAACATAGGAAGTGTGGATAGGGTTCAGAGGATTAATACTGGCCCAGCATTCGCCTTATAAGTTTGCAAGCAGTGACTTACATTACCATGAGGAAACCTCTGAAAAAAACTCATGGCAGACCAGTCGGCCCCGGGGTTTGAACCCGAGACCTCCCAAATACTAGCCAGCGTACCTGACCTACTGAACTAACTAGCTTGGTACGACATCGGGATCATTTAGTTACCTCTTTTAGGTTTCTAGAAAGAGCATTAAGGACATGCGAACAAATCACAGCGCCATCAATCGATAATCAAAAGATACCTCAATTCTGGCTAAATAGAATCGTCAATCACTTCACACCCATACCCATAGGTGGCCATTCTACGAATTCTGCAACATGTTACATCGTTCGATGCTACATCACGCATGCAGGCAACCGTTGAAGTGTTGAACTGATAAGGCGTCAATTTTTTAAATGAATTTTCCAACGTTCTCTATTTTCTTTCTCTCTATAAATTGAAACAAATGCCATTCATAAAACCTTGTATAATTCACAGTAATTCCACATACACACGGTTTTCAAGTTCTATCCAGTTTATTCCGAGAAACATGATTGATATTTATATTCGATATAAAAAATGTGCTTTGCGTTTCTCAAATATATTGAATTGATAATAATCTTCACAATTTTCAGAAACAGAACCAGAATTTTTTCAAGACAGAAATGAAAGAATTCATAGCAAGCTCTCTGATATGCATTATTTGAAAAGTAGTTAATAGATATTCACGTGGTCGTAATAACAGAATTATTTTCCTTGAATATACTTTTCGCTGAAATTATATATTACATATATATATATATATATATATATATATATATATATCTATATATATATATATTATATATATATATATATATATATATATATATATATATATATATATATATATATATATATATATATATATATATATATATATATATATATATATATATATATATATATATATATATATATATAATATATATATATATATATATATATATATATATATATATATATAAATATACAACAACAAAGAAATTAGTCGCGGGAAAATATTAAACAAGTAGAGCAGAATTATCGGTATAGCCCGCTTATATGGAAGCAGCCGTTGACACGTGTTTCGGACTCTTTGGTCCTCATCAGAACGGCGTTGCCTAGCATTGGATTGAAAACTTGGAGATGAAAATAGCACAACAAATAAAATCCCCTGCTACGGAAGACAATCACACATTTGTGGCTTATTGTTTGAACTCTCCGGTTTGGGAGATTTGGTCAAACTTTGCCACGGAGGCGATTAATGCCATCCGCGAGATCTCAGACCGAGTAAATAAACAACAACAAAGAAATTAGTCGCGGGAAAATATTAAACAAGTAGAGCAGAATTATCGGTATAGCCCGCTTATATGGAAGCAGCCGTTGACACGTGTTTCGGACTCTTTGGTCCTCATCAGAACGGCGTAGCCAAGCATTGGATTGAAAACTTGGAGATGAAAATAGCACAACAAATAAAATCCCCTGCTACGGAAGACAATCACACATTTGTGGCTTATTGTTTGAACTTTCCGGTTTGGGAGATTTGGTCAAACTTTGCCACGGAGGCGATTAATGTCATCCGCGAGATCTCAGACCGAGTAAATAAACAACAACAAAGAAATTAGTCGCGGGAAAATATTAAACAAGTAGAGCAGAATTATCGGTATAGCCCGCTTATATGGAAGCAGCCGTTGACACGTGTTTCGGACTCTTTGGTCCTCATCAGAACGGCGTAGCCAAGCATTGGATTGAAAACTTGGAGATGAAAATAGCACAACAAATAAAATCCCCTGCTACGGAAGACAATCACACATTTGTGGCTTATTGTTTGAACTCTCCGGTTTGGGAGATTTGGTCAAACTTTGCCACGGAGGCGATTAATGCCATCCGCGAGATCTCAGACCGAGTAAATAAACAACAACAAAGAAATTAGTCGCGGGAAAATATTAAACAAGTAGAGCAGAATTATCGGTATAGCCCGCTTATATGGAAGCAGCCGTTGACACGTGTTTCGGACTCTTTGGTCCTCATCAGAACGGCGTAGCCAAGCATTGGATTGAAAACTATTTTCATCTCCAAGTTTTCAATCCAATGCTTGGCTACGCCGTTCTGATGAGGACCAAAGAGTCCGAAACACGTGTCAACGGCTGCTTCCATATAAGCGGGCTATACCGATAATTCTGCTCTACTTGTTTAATATTTTCCCGCGACTAATTTCTTTGTTGTTGTTTATTTACTCGGTCTGAGATCTCGCGGATGGCATTAATCGCCTCCGTGGCAAAGTTTGACCAAATCTCCCAAACCGGAGAGTTCAAACAATAAGCCACAAATGTGTGATTGTCTTCCGTAGCAGGGGATTTTATTTGTTGTGCTATTTTCATCTCCAAGTTTTCAATCCAATGCTTGGCTACGCCGTTCTGATGAGGACCAAAGAGTCCGAAACACGTGTCAACGGCTGCTTCCATATAAGCGGGCTATACCGATAATTCTGCTCTACTTGTTTAATATTTTCCCGCGACTAATTTCTTTGTTGTTGTTTATTTACTCGGTCTGAGATCTCGCGGATGGCATTAATCGCCTCCGTGGCAAAGTTTGACCAAATCTCCCAAACCGGAGAGTTCAAACAATAAGCCACAAATGTGTGATTGTCTTCCGTAGCAGGGGATTTTATTTGTTGTGCTATTTTCATCTCCAAGTTTTCAATCCAATGCTTGGCTACGCCGTTCTGATGAGGACCAAAGAGTCCGAAACACGTGTCAACGGCTGCTTCCATATAAGCGGGCTATACCGATAATTCTGCTCTACTTGTTTAATATTTTCCCGCGACTAATTTCTTTGTTGTTGTTTATTTACTCGGTCTGAGATCTCGCGGATGGCATTAATCGCCTCCGTGGCAAAGTTTGACCAAATCTCCCAAACCGGAGAGTTCAAACAATAAGCCACAAATGTGTGATTGTCTTCCGTAGCAGGGGATTTTATTTGTTGTGCTATTTTCATCTCCAAGTTTTCAATCCAATGCTTGGCTACGCCGTTCT
>JARQZK010000330.1:10000-17500 GCA_030704885.1 Cynegetis impunctata | reverse complement strand
TGTTGGCCTAACTCATCCCTCACAGGTCCACGACAGCTTAACCAAGTTTTACGACATTATGCTCGAAAATGGATACCCAAGAAAACTACTGGAAAAATTGATTTTCAGCATCCCAAATGCAGATAGAGCACAGGAAGAAAGCCAAATACCCAACACCAGGAAAAACAACCAAAACAACGAAGAATTCAACAGAATCCTTGTAATACCATACTGTGACCAACTGACAGGTCAATTGACAAAATTATTGAGAAAAGAAAACCAACTTGTGGCTAAAAAAAACGTGAAGAAAGCCAGAAAAGTTTACACCAAACTTAAGGACCCGACACCACCAAATAAACAAAGCAATGTAATTTACAAATTGCCCTGTGGAAATTGCAATAAAGTATACATAGGGGAAACAAAACGGAATCTTAGTAAAAGAATCACATCTCATAAAAGTGACTCAAGAATAAATATTGGTTCATGTGCCCTAGCATCACATGAAAATGAAACAGGTCACCATATAAAATACAATGATGTTTAGATCTTAGACTATGAAGAAAATATGTGGACAAGGAAATTTCTTGGAATGGTGTACATAACAAAAGAAGAACACACATTAAACTCAAGAAGGGATATAGACAAATTGAGCACCATCTACTCAAATATATTAGAAATGACATTCAAAAGAAACCCATAATATGTCATAACATGTCAAACCGACCTATCATGTCCAAAGGAAATAATGGATTGCCAATACTCAAACAATATCTAGCTTAATAATTTGTTTATTTTTGATTTCCTCGATTGTTGATACTGGGGATGTTTGTTACGAATTTTACAAAGGGGCCTGTGGAATGTTTTTGGAACAAAATTGTGTAAAAGTGTTTTAAATTTTGATGTTTTGTGATAGTAACCTTTTAATTTTACTTGTGACATAATGTTACTACTTCTATGAATACCTACAGAAAACAAAGCTACGTTGGTAACTGGACAGTTGGAGCAATGAGAGGTGGCTGGTTACAAAAAATGAAGAAGAACCTAAACTCCTCACAATTAATGTCAAACCGATTGACGTCAAAATAAAATGACAGAAACGTCAACTTACTACATTAGAATAAATAGTTTTCCCGTAAAATTTTATAATCTGTAACTGTACTAACGCAATCGTATTCAATTTGAACCTTCTAAATGATTATTAGTAGAGGTGAACTTACCTTCATGTCACATAAGATAACATCTTCTGAATTAATCTCAATTTCTGTAAGTAGTATGTTTTGTTTTAAATAATTGTACTCATTCTTCATATCTTGTAGTGCTCCTGATGAAGAGATAAATGTATCTTGAAAGCTAGAGCTTAAGAAAAAAGAGTAGAGCCTTTCATTGCTGCTATCCCAAGAATAATACTCAATTATCTCAACAATTCAGCAAAGAATTCTGTTTCCTATATATATATACATATATTTATTCATTTATTTTTATATAATATGTAAGTTTATTGTTTTTCAGGGAAACATATACTTACAAAATTTTTTCTACTCCAAAAATAGCCGTCAGAATAATTCTACGAATGAAGTTACGCGAATCTTGTCGCGGTAAATTTAAACTATTGAACATCCTAACGATGCCAGGATTGTATATTTATTGATGTCTCCAATTTTTAATTAAACATAGTGAATATTTTCGGAATCATAGAAATGTTGATTGTACCAGAAATATTCAATATTTTCATGTCCCAAGTCATTCTCTGACATTATCAGAAAAAAACGCCAAGTATATGTGCATCAAACTTTATAATACTTTGCCACGTAAATATCAGATCATTGAAAGCTACAAACAATTTAAAAAAGAAGTATTTCAATATCTCATCAACATCGAGCCCTATGATATGCGTGAATTTTTTGAGTATAAACACGATCGAACCACGAATTGAATGTCCTTTTAATTTGTGATTTTTCCATCTTAAGTATGATCATAAATCATTTCCTTATTTGACTTGTGTTCTATTCAATGTTGTATTTTTTGATTATGAGAATAAAGACTATTATTATTATTATTATTATTACTTTCGATGTTTGCATTACTTGCTTCAATATCGAAGTTGCTCTCGATGTGAAATCCCTCGAATCATTGAACAACATCCTTGCCATCGTTAAACACAGAAATCGTGATCTTCTCTCAATAATGTGGGCATTTCCAGGTGTACATTTTTCCATACGGCAGCGATATATTTTGTTCTTAATACGTGCTGATGCGGTGAAATTTTTCACGAAAAGTTCGATTCCTTCGCTTCCTGAACATTCTTTTATTCAATATATTCAATATTAAAAATATCATTATACATTGGATCATCATTTAGGTTGATAAATGATACCTGATTAGTTATACATTTCATTAATTGCAGAAACGGTTTAAAATTTTCTTTTCTATAAAAATCAAGATTATAATCCAATCAAGAAAAAGCGTAATATGATGATGAACTGTTATAATTATCTGGAACAATATTATCACATATCACATGTAAATTTCAATAACTTTGACTATTTCTAGTAGGTACTTATATTCATCTAACTATCTAGATTCTCATTATGCGAGTCCATGTATCGAAGCATGATAATAAAAAAATGCATCTTATATCCTGAAAAATTATTTTTGTTTCTTCTTATCAAATATGAAGAAAAATATGACTTCTTCACTTTCTATGCAGGATATAATTCTGGATGAAATGTTGTGGTGACTTTATCATTTACAATCTTACCGATGTTGAAATTCAATATAAATTATTCTATAAATGATATCATTTTGTCTTTCGCCAGTGCTCAAAAGAATTAACGCTTACTAGAACATAAAACCAGTAAGCCTTTCATGATTTACTTCTACTAATGTTTATTCACATACATCATTTCCTCTTAATTGTCTTCGGTAAATTTTAATCGATGGTTTTGAATATTGTTAGAAAATGATATTGATTGTTCAACCTCCTAATTGTGAAAACATATTTCGAAATCTTTATGAGATTTTGTTAAAATTAATTGGTACATCGTGAGTAAAAGCAGAACGCTTTCGATTACTACAATATTTCATCTGTAGTACCTATTGTAATTGACAACCTTTTCCTAATATTTTGAAAACTTAGACATTTTATCGTAAATATGACTCAGGTAATACCTGAGTCACGGGTACAGATAAATATTATAAAATTTCTACGAGGTCTACAAAGAGCTATTTCATTCTCTATATACGTTCTCTGTTTAATACGCAAACAGCTGAATGCAATCTCGTAGGTATATAATATTCCTCTCAAGCAGATAGTAGTAAGTGACTGAATTTTGTTGTGGATATTTATATTACATATTCTTCATTATTCTTATTCATTCTCTACAAATTTCAAGAGTGAAGAAATAACTACAATAATTTATTATCTAATAAGTATGTAGAGCGTTCTGTTATCATTTAGAAGGGAATGTTCCTTTAATAAATTGTTATTGTTATTGTCATACAATAATTTTCATACATAAAAAACACTACATTAAGTGAGCTTGTGTTATTTCATCTGAATTTAATTTAATTTTACACCCCTTCAGAAATTTAAATTTATAATACACTCCGGCAGCAAGGGGTTATAGAATCTAATAATGAGTATGGATCTGGTAATATAGCTGTTGAACACTTTCAAATGAACCGTATATTATATTATGAAATATAGATGGAAGAACTACTAGATACCTACATACTCGGATAGAAACACGTAACTAATAAATACTTGAATTAATTTCCCCCCCTTCACAATTTCTGGTACATTATTTCGAATTCAAATTTTAAATTCTCGAATAATTTCACTAACTGACTATTCAGTCTTAAGAAATTAACTACTATCTTTAATAAACAAAACTTCGAGGTGCAGTTATTGAAGTCGAAAATATTATTGCAACTTTATGAAGATTTGAATTGAAAAAGAAAACCGTTTGGTCATTGTCACAATTTAACCTTGAAAGATTCATTTAATAGGAATTCAAATAATGAAAGAGTTAATTTTTGAATTGATGAGACTGCAACTTGGTTTAAACCAGAGGTCTACAAACAACGGCCCGAAGGACAGCTTAAGACTAGTGTCATCAATCTGGCCCGCGACAACCAATGTCTTATTGTTGTTACTATTGCAATACATAAATAATAGTAATTGAAATGTAACAAAGGCATATGTTTGCTCAGGTCGCGCAATTTGCTACTAGTTTAATCTAGAAATATAGTTGAGGTCAGAAAAATTAAAACTGGTCCTACCGTTTCAAAGTTTAGATACCTGTTGTTTAAACCAATAACAATATTATTAGAAAGAAACAAACATGCTTGATTTTGACGATTACTATATTTGCACTATTTATATATATATATATATATATATATATATATATATATATATATATATATATATATATATATATATATATATATATATATATATATATATATAAGTGAAACTAGGACATTCATTTGAAACTAATCAAACAAACCTCCTAGCGGAGCTGGTTATAAGAGTTCACGAAACATCCAAATATCTATATCTAGCTTAGACGGTACTTGTTAGAAATGTTAATTTAATTATCACAATCGATGGAAATTGATAGACAGACTGTTTCGCCCTTATTGGGGCTCATCAGTATCATCTATCCACCGAAAGTGATAACCAAACCAACATTTCAAACGGTCTTACATTTTTCTTCTAGTACCTCTATGGCATATAAATATGACACAGCGCCACCAGTCGGAAAAAATTGAACCACGTCTTTCAGATAGACGAAACATTTCGGCAACGGGAACTCGTACGTCCGGACACCCGAAGGTGGCTACTATATCTGCTAGGGTAAAGCTGACACATCAAATCGATGTGATTCAACATTTACACACCGCAAGTAGCAATCGCTTCGAATTTTAACGCAATCGCAACTGAATGTGAGTAAGAATTCGCCGTGTTAACGGAGCACGTATCGTAGTTATAAGGTGAAACTAGGACATTCATTTGAAACTAATCAAACAAACCTAGCGGAGCTGGTTATAAGAGTTCACGAAACATCGAAATATCTATATCTACCTTGTTAGAAATGTTAATTTAATATATATATATATATATATATATATATATATATATATATATATATATATATACACATATAAAGCCACCGTGTGGTGAGAGGCCTAATCACGTTACCTTTAAAATCGTTCATGTTTCACATTATTTCAGGAACTAAGAGCGTTCATATTTGAATCATCGAAATATTTATCTTTTGCAGAAATTTTGGTTAGAGGAATGCAAAAATTCCCAATTGTTTATTTTTGTGTAATACACTTTCGAGTTATATATATATATAAGAGGAATAATACATCACAAAATCATGAAATGCACTGAAATTTTGACTCAAAGCCTGAAAGTTCTCATTACGAAAATAATCTATGAAAATGTTCCATTTTGAAATTCATTTGCAGAAAATTTTCATATATTTTATATTATATTTCTTTACTTTGAGAAACTTCTTTCTTAAGTCTTCAATTGTCTTCAATTTGTATACTCGATGTTCTTAATTGTACTTTTATCATTATACTGATTTTTTCTGAAAAATAAATAGAGAGATTAATAACTGAAAGTTTTGCTTCAGTAAATATAGTGAGTTATGTTCCAGGTACATGGTACATGGTAGTGTAGCGTAGTTCGATGATAGTTGACCCTGAACAGAAACGATATGTCTCAAGTTGAGTGAAATATATCTTAATTAGATGTTTGAAAAGTGAAGCATCTGCGAGCGGAGTTTGCCAAGAATGCGTTTTTGAAGTAATTGGCCTATCTGCAGTATCGTTATAGATATTAAAATATATAGATGCAGCGTTTCCGCACCTATACGCTTATATACAGTTCACTATACATCGCGTGACTCACACCAATTCAATTTATGTTGCCAAGATTTCATATGATAACGAATAATAATAATTCGAAACTCAGAGTTGAGCTGGGTTTATCCCAATAGTTGCCAAAAGTAGCTAGATTCCTAGTAAAATCAGTATTATACATTTTCGAACAATAGAAAATGGTAGTTGTAGTACAGTTTAGATTTTATACTGATTATTTATTACGTTCATTACGTATCATTTTATAACATTTTTCATAATTCTCAGATTTATACTATTAAATGAATGGAATCATAGAACAAAGAGGCACCTTCCTGGTATGTGAGCCGATTATGAATTAGAAGTATATATATATATATATATATATATATATATATATATATATATATATATATATATATATATATATATATATATATATATATATATATATATATATATATATATATATATATATATATATATATATATATATATATATATATATATATATATATATATATATATATATATATATATATATAAATAATATATAAATATATATATATATATATATATATATATATATAATATATATATATATATATATATATATATATATATAAATATATATATATATATATATATATATATGTAAATATTAATAAAATATTAAAAAGATTGAAAATTACTAGTGATCTTTCGTACTGATACAACTGATGCAACTTATGTGATTGAAGTGATAGTAGGTACAGAACATAATCATTCACTGAATGCCCGAAAGAATGCGCTCATTTTCATCATTTCTATGTAAGAATTTAAAATATATATATAAACTTCAAATTTTGAGGTTACCTTTGCCAATGTTATCTAAATGATAAAGGATATTCTGCGTTTAGAATAATTAATTACGATCACTTTAAAGTGGAGGAGGGAACTGATTGAAAACGAAAGAATGACAGCTCAAACTGATCTATCTGATTTTATTTACATAGATCACTTCGTTCATTACGAAAGAACACTACTATTATCGCGTTAGTGGTCAGTAGACTTACTTAAGTCCATTGTTCCTAATTAATCAATATTTCGACATAGTTTAATGAATTGTTAAGAAGAGTTATTCAGGAAAATAATTCTGACAATAGCAATTTAAAAAAAAAGTACCTATGGATATAGGATCAGTAATATCACATTGATAAACTCATGATAATATACAGCCTATATATGTAAATACTTACTTTCTCAATTGTAATTTGTTTTGTCATTATTTTCTATTATCAGAAGTTTTGTTAATAATAATATACAGCCTATATCTGTAAATACTTACTTTCTCAATTGTAATTTGTTTTGTCATTATTTTCTATTATCAAAATTTTTGTTGTACTATTCGCCCGATGAAGTCATTAAACAGCGACCAAATATTGAGATATTGAGAACATGGGATGGGATTCAATTTATTCTACGTACCTCAGACCTGATAATTTCAAATTTTTTTAAATTTTAGTTAAACGGTCGATGAACGATTTATAGATATATATATATATATATATATACATATATATATATATATATATATATATATATATATATATATATATATATATATATATATATATATATATATATATATATATATATATAGAT
>JARQZK010000330.1:0-7500 GCA_030704885.1 Cynegetis impunctata | reverse complement strand
TGAAAAAGCTGAAAAGGGTATGCTTCATCAAATGTAACCATCCACTATGGGATTTGTTTGATAAATTTCGAAAGTTCGTATGAATGTCCAGTCAGTTGGTTCAAGTAAAAATTTACTGGTTTTCTGTTTTTACGAATACTTATCAATTTTTATTTTTCATTTGTATATTATTTGTTGATTTTACCTTAGATACGGTTGCTATAAATATAGTCATTATGCCCTAGGGCGTTATGAGCAGGCATTATGGATCATAACGCCCGCTCATTCTACGAGGACAACTGAAGCAACTTCCATTGATCAAATACTTCATAATCCTTGTCGTATACGACTCTGGATTTCTCCGGCAATGAATTATTGGCAGCTTTAGCTGCATTTTTCATTATATTCTTGGGTGAATTCATTTTCATTTTCATTATTTCTATAAGACTACACAAAGAAAGCAGCAATGACATTCACGAAATACGATGGCAACAATAGTCACAAACGTCAAAATATCAACAAATGACATGCCTACTATGAGAAGGAAAATGAAAAGTATAGGAGCAATGAACCGATTTTAAAATCGATTTCTCATCATAACAAAATAATTTTTTCGTGAAAAATAAAATCTTGTATGCACCACGAGCATTACTAGATCCTAACGCCCATCGGCCGTTAGGATTTATATAACGCACTTGGTAAATAAATGACTAAGTTGTTATTCTGTCTTGAATATAGGGAACAATCCAGAGCGTTTGCTGCTGAGCCTTATGACGAGACAGGAAACGATGTGGTCATGATTGCTCTTGACCGCAGCTGTGATGGTGGAACGATCTCATCTGACTTTCGTGATGCGAGGCTGATGTGTTCCAGCAGTTGGCGCGTAGCATGTTTACAGATACAAGCGAAATGATCAGGAAGGAGTATTCGCTAGATGGACAATATTGAGAAGAACCCAATAAGTCCTAACCAGATTTCCATCAGTTCGATCATTTGTTGTAACGTTCTTGATATTTCCTACACTTAAAGATGTATGGGAGTATCGCAAGGTCTCAGTAAACCAGCTCCACTAAGGAATTCGTTTGTTGATTATGGTTTTCATATAAATCTCCTCGCAATTTATTTTTAAATACATACATATATATATATATATATATATATATATATATATATATATATATATATATATATATATATATATATATATATGTTCAGAAAGATTTCCGCGGTCGGAAGTATTTGAAAAACTTAGTTCTCGGAATGAACCGCGTAAAAGATTTAAAAAATCTCGACGTTTCGGCTCCTTTTGCGAAGCCGTCTTCAGGAGAATTAGAAGGGAAATAATTCAGATACGTGGCCTCAATCTGCCTACTCCACGAATCGAAAATAATACGATTGCGTGGTCTCAACCTGCCTACTCCACCAACCGTACTGCTTCCTGTCAACTCTGAAGTCTCAACCTGCCTACTCTTCAGAGTCAACTGACGGGCCGATCGTCGCGTGGCCGTATTTATAGGGAAAGGGGGCGGGTAGTCCATTGACGTAGTTATTGACGTAGTATTGACGCCAATGGGGTGTTCACGCACGGTATCAGTGCGGGATGCACTCTGATTGGTTGTGACATGGCGACCGCTGAGAAGTGGTTTCCATGCTGATGGGAGTCTGTGACTGTCATCTCTGGTGTTCAAACAATTTGGACGTTTTTCTATTTCTACAGCTTCACGAAAAATTCGGGATTTGAAAGATCGGACGGGAGCAATAGTTCTTGTATTGGGGAAATCGATAATGTGGCCTGTTTGGGTGTGATGTTGGGAAAGGGCGTTGGTGATATCTGAGTGTCTTACTGAAAGTGAATGTTCCTTGGCACGGACCTGAATTCGTCGGTTCGTTTGTCTTATATAAGAACGAGGACAATTGGAACAGGGAATCTCATAAACACCGTGATTTTCGTTAGGAATTTTATCCTTGACGGATCTGACCAGATGGGAGAGTTTTTGTTGGGTGGTGAATATTGTTTTGATGTTTGTGTTTTTGAGAGATCTTGCGATCTTATCTGTTACTCCTTTGATGTAAGGAAGGAATAATTTAGGTGTAGATTCTTGGTCAATGGGATTGGAAGGTGGTAGAGGTGGGGTGATGTTTGTGTGTTTGCGTATGTTCTTGTTGATTTGATATGTGTTGTAACCGTTCTGTAATAATATATGTTTTAGAGTATTGAGTTCTGATTCACGGTGTTCGTCGTCCGATAGTCGAATGGAGCGGTAGATTAGGGTATTAACTACGGAGTTAAGTTGAGAGGGATGGTGGTGAGACTGGGTGTTCAGATAACGGTTTGTATGGGTGGGTTTACGATAAACGGAATAGGAGAAGCCTTGGGATGGAAGTTTTTTGACCATGACAAAAAAAAAAAAAAAAAAATTTCCATCCCAAGGCTTCTCCTATACCGTGCGTGAACACCCCATTGACGTCAATACTACGTTAATAACTACGTCAATAACTACGTCAATGGACTACCCGCCCCCTTTCCCTATAAATACGGCCACGCGATGATCGGCCCGTCAGTTGACTCTGAAGAGTAGGTAGGTTGAGACTTCAGAGTTGACAGGAAGCAGTACGGTTGGTGGAGTAGGCAGGTTGAGACCACGCAATCGTATTATTTCCGATTCCTCCTAATTCGATTCGTGGGGTAGGCA
This sequence comes from Cynegetis impunctata, assembly GCA_030704885.1. Lineage (NCBI taxonomy): Eukaryota > Metazoa > Arthropoda > Insecta > Coleoptera > Coccinellidae > Cynegetis > Cynegetis impunctata. Next base: position 4,828 of record JARQZK010000330.1, on the reverse strand, counting down.
GATTGAGGCCACGTATCTGAATTATTTCCCTTCTAATTCTCCTGAAGATGGCTTCGCAAAAGGAGCCGAAACGTCGAGATTTTTCAAATCTTTTACGCGGTTCATTCCGAGAACCAAATTTTTCATATATATATATATATATATATATATATATATATATATATATATATATATATATATATATATATATATATATATATATATATATATATATATATATATCTCATATATAAAATTCTCGTGTCACGGTGTTAGAAGTTAAACTCCTCCGAAATGGCTCGACCGATTACGATGAAATTTTGTGTGCATATCGGGTAGGTCTGAGTATCGCCTACCATTTATTTTTCAGACAAAATTTTTTTTTCTATATATTTACTGTTCTATTTTTTTTATGATTCAGCATTCAAAAATACATGCAACCATGAATTTTCACTCCTCTACGATCAACCCGTATTTTTTATTTGTTAAATTCCTTCGAAATCGCTCGACCGATTCTCATGAAATTTTGTGTGCATATCGGCTGGGTCTGAGAATCGAACAAAATTTATTTTTCATCCCCCTGAATGTTGAGGGTGGACCGAGGGGTGGTCGGTCCACCCCTTAATTTTTATTATTCAGACAAAATTTTCTGTTCTATTTTTTCATGATAATTAAATTCAAAAATACATACAACTCTACATTTTCACCCCTCTACGATCAACCCATATTTTTTATTTGTTAAACTCCTCCGAAATGGCTAGACCTCCATGAAATTTTGTGTACATATCGGTTAGGTCTGAGAATCGGACAAAATCTATTTTTCATCCCACTGAATGTTGAGGGTGGGCCGAGGGGTGGTCGGTCCACCCCTTAATTTTTATTTTTCAGACAAAATTTTCTGTTTTTTTTTCATGATATATAAATTCAAAAATACATACAACGCTAAATTTTCACCCCTCTACAATCAACCACTATTCTTTATTTTTGAAACTCCTCCAAAATGGCTAGACCGATTCTCATGAAATTGTGTGCATAACGGTTAAGTCTGAGAATCGGACAACATGTATTTTTCTGTTCTATTTCTCTTATGATACAGCATTCACAAATACATACTTACAACCCTAAATTTTCAACCCTCTACGACCAATTCATATTACTCTCAATTTTTTACCCTTCTACGATAAACCCCCATTTTTCCATCGCAATTTTCATTTTTTTAAATTTTATCCACAGATCCGCAATAAGGTTGCAAGATGGCAATCGAAAATAACAATAGTCGGTCTGAGAATAGTCGGTCTGAGAATAGGTCGTAATATATTTTTACCCCTATAATAATATAATGAAGTGATTAGGGTGGTTCACCACAAACATTTTCATAAACTTCTTGGACAAAATTTATGTATATATATTTATGTATATATATATATATATATATATATATATATATATATATATATATATATATATATAAATATATATATATATATATATATATATAAATATATATATATATATATATATAATTCGTTGGTATTTACTGACATTTTTATATTCAGGGTTTATTTCACTAGGTTAAAAGAAGTAGAAGAAAACAACAAAATAAATTTCTTAGATATGACTTTAATTAGAAGAGAAGATGGTTCAATTATCACAGATTGGTACAACAAAAAGACTTGGTCGGAAAGATACCTTAATTACAATTCACTCGTACCTATGAAATATAAGAAAAGTGTTGTGAATTCTCTCACAGATAGAGCAGTTAAACTATCCAACCCTGAGTTAAGACCTAAAAATATAAGAAAAATTAAAGAAGTAGTAGACAAGAACGATTATCCAAAAAAATTTTACGAACCAATTATTAAAAAAAGAATAAAACAAATTTATAACCAAAATAGCCAAAAATCAGAAAATGTCGATTTGGACATAAAATACGTGGGAATGGAATTCATACCAGAAATATCTTACAAAATAAGTAACGTCCTGAAAGAAGTACAATATAAAAATAGGCCACAAAACCTAATAAAATAACTGGCTCGTATATACAAAAATGAAACCAAAAATAGAACGACAAAACGAAACACATACGATCTATTCATAGATTGTATGACTGTGATACGTGTTATATAGGTAACAACAAAACAGTATTTGAACAGAAGATTATACGAACATGAATACTCTATACGAACAAACAAAAAAAACAACCCGCGCTGGCAAAACATGCAATTGAACAACTGCATTTCGTTTGATTTCAAAAATACGAAAAATTATTGGAAGAGAAAAACAACAACAAAAAAGAAAACATAATGGTATGTTAGCCATCCAAAGAGAAGAAAAAACAACATTAAACTCAAGAGCTGACATTGAAAACTTCGGAAGAATATACCATAACATCATTCACCGAGAAAACCGAGAAAAACCGAGAAAATACGAATTAAGAGGAGGAGTTAATCACGTGAGATAACCAGTATGACATCGACGACCTTGCTGTGTAATAAAGAGACTTTTAAATATTGAATTAATTGTGAAATTGTTTTGAAAATGACTAGAAGTCGAAACGCGTAAACTATAGTGTATTTTAATGAATAGTAAATGTTTTATGCAAATAGTTATTAAATATTGACATTAACCTAGTGAAATAAACCCTATATATATATATATATATATATATATGAAACTTTCTAGTGATGAAAGCTTTGTAATTCTGCAAAGCGAACGTAGGAGCTGAGACTGAGGAGTTGAATGTATTTTTTAGGTATAAGATATTACCGGAAACATCCGGCCAAAAATTGATTGTCAGTTCAATAGTGCTCCATTAATCATCTAGGTATGAAACTGATTAAAATCTTTTCATGCTTTATCACAGGTTTCATTTAGATTCAGGGCAGTTTTCTCCGAGAATATGTAGTGAAGATTTGTTATACAATGATGATCATAATTCTTTTTCTTCAATTTTTTTACCTTTTGGTGTGAATTTTTGTTATTTTCAATTATTAAATTTTATGGATTCCATATACACTTATCAAAATATAAGTAGTGGTTTTCCAAGGCAGTTTTATTTATTTTTCTAAATATAGAGGTCAAAAGAACTGAAATATTGTAATATGGGTTCAAATTAGGATGTCATTTTAAACTATTGATCTAAACTATATTATTTGATGGAAATAACTCCGTGGTGTTTGAGTGACCTTGTTGAAAATAAACGTTTATCGTTTTAACAGAATGGTGAAGGCGCCATGTAAGATGAGCAATGTTATATTCCATTTTCATAGTATAGTGTCTAACTAATTTCATATTCATTATGGAAGATCAAAATGTCACATTACTAACAAATAATCACAAATGGTGAAATATAGTTGATATATAAATATATATATATATATATATATATATATATATATATATATATATATATATATATATATATATATATATATATATATATATATATATATATATATATATAGTGCAATTCATCATATACATTCGTTGCCTTTTCATAGAAATTTGATATCATATTTTGTTGAAAAAATTAAAAGATATTTTTTTTGGGTGTAACCTAGGTGAATTTTGAAATAAGAATATTAATATATTATCAAACTTTTGCGGAGTGAAGAATTCGATTTTTTACATTGAACACAATACTATAGAATACCATAATCAACATGTAATAAAAAAAAACCAATCATCGTTTTTAAATCATGAAAAAAAAGATAATTTGAAATATATCTAGGACAGTAATCTGAAAAACTATTATCTTCATTACTTCATACATTAGGTAGATATCGTAAAATATCCATCGAGATGAGCACTGCAAAAGATTTAATCGACAGACAGGCTGTTTCGGTCTTATTAAACAATCGTCAGTATAATATATCGATCGATTGCAATGCCAAACATTTAGACATTTATCTAGTAATTGCAATAAATTGATAATAGGACCAAAATAGCCTGTCTATCGCTTCAATCTTTTTCAGTGTCCATCTCGATGTATCCTTAACGTTTTCTACCTACTCTTGAATGGAGAAAAAAGAAGTTGTAACTTCATTAGCTGACCCTACTAGGCGAATTATATGATAGATTTCTGTTTTTCAGATAATTATCATATATATATATATATATATATATATATATATATATATATATATTTATTTATATATATATATATATATATATATATATATATATATATATATAAATAAATACTAGCTGACGCGGCAAACGTTTTTCTGCCATCTTTCTTTCTATCTATTCATCAATCTGCCGATGTATATCTAACTATCTATCTATCTAGATAGTAATCTATCTTTCTATCTATCTATCAATCTATCTGACTCGGCAAACTTGGTTCAATTATGAAGATGGCTATGAAAAAATATGTGTTGTTGATTGAAAGGTGAAAATTTATAATTATGTATTTTTTAATGCAACATCATAAAAAAATGAAAATAGAAAATTTTGCCCAAGAAGTTCATGAAAATGTTTGTGGTGAACCCCCTAATCACTTCATTATATTATTATAGGGGTAAAAATATATTACGACCTTTTCTCAGACCGACTATTGTTATTTTCGATTGCCATCTTGCAACCTTATTGCGGATCTGTGGATAAAATTTCAAAAAATGAAAATTGCGATGGAAAAATGGGGGTTTATCGTAGAAGGGTAAAAAATTGAGAGTAAAATGAATTGGTCGTAGAGGGTTGAAAATTTAGGGTTGTAAGTATGTATTTGTGAATGCTGTATCATAAGAGAAATAGAACAGAAAAATACATGTTGTCCGATTCTCAGACTTAACCGTTATGCACACAATTTCATGAGAATCGGTCTAGCCATTTTGGAGGAGTTTCAAAA
>JARQZK010000329.1:0-25889 GCA_030704885.1 Cynegetis impunctata | reverse complement strand
GATATTACTCTCATCTAGCAGCGAATTTAAACAATGAAATTATCACAAAATGGCATAGGAAAGAAATTTTTTCAACGCATCCAGGACTGGTTGGATTTCCCATCTTGATAATTTGAATATTCTTGAAATGCATTACGGTTCGAATATATGAAATATAGGTGAATAAATCAATTCAATCTGGTGATTCAGCACGACATTACCGTCTGTATTACGAATGCGTTTGAAAATTTTCAATGATTCCAAATATTCCAATTTGGCTGATTTCGGCAATTTGTGTATAATTTCGAAATTATCTTTTTGTGAAAACTGGTAGTGGTTTTCGAGGCAATGGTTGGATGAAATTATTGAATCTGTTTTATTCTGCAAGAAATATTGTTGGTGTTCTTTCAGTCTTGTTTTGAATGATCGACCAGTCTGACCCATGACCATGACCACACTCCTTTACATATAGGCTCTTGCACCGCTAAAAAAAAAATAAAAAAAAAAAAATATAAAAAAAAATAAAATAAAAAAAAAAATAAAAAAAAATAAAAAAAAAAAAAAATAATAAAAAAAAAAAAAAGAAAAAAAATAAGAAAAATTCAAAAACTAAAATCAATAAATGAATGTACAAAAAATATTATTTCTTTTTCTTTAACTAATTTAATGACTAAACCGGAGTTTAATTTGACATTTGACAAGCGAAAATGTCAAATTAAACTCGGTTTATCATTAATAATAATAATAATAATAATAATAATAATAATAATTTTATTACATCCATTTTGACATTTTATAATGTATTGGACATGTCAGGTTAAACTAATATTACAAAATAAATTTATCAGCCAGGTACTCTCTAACACTGTAATATCCTTTCTTGAGAAGTACCGACTTTAAAACTTTCTTAAACCTGGTAAGGCCAAGAATCTTAAGCCCTAGCGGTAAGTGATTATACAATTTGAATACACTGATAGGCTGGTGCTTTTTCAAAACCTAGCCGTTACTATGCTTAGGTAATGAACAACAATTCTGCATGTCTAGTATTAATAATCATGGAAACTATATTTAACTTTTGTAAATTCTGACTCATGGAGTTGAAACATGGATCAGACAATTTATAAATATAAATACAAGGAGTAGTCAAAATTTTTCTTCTCAATAAATAAAAGCCTACAAGAGTCGCGTGGTTTCAGTTTGAAAATTATTCGTAATATGCGCTTCTGTGAAATAAAAATTCTACGACTATCAGCTGATTACCCCAAAGTAGAATATTATAGGTAATATGGCTGTAAACTAGAGCATAATAAACTTCCATCACATAACTAAGATGCAAACAATCCTTGATTCTGTTCATTGCATAGAACGCTGAATTCAATTTTTTAGTCAACGCATCTATATGTACAGACCATTTCATATCTTGATCAAGGAAAACTCCCAAGAATTTACACATAAGTATTGGATTACAATTTTATCATTTTTAAATGGAATTGACAATTTTCGATCCAAAGTGTGTTGATTGAAATACAGACACTCGGTTTTACTGATGTTTAACATCAGAGCATTTGATTGGCACCAGGCATCAAATTCATTTATTAGAAGTGTACATTTACCAAGGAGCTCCTCAGGGTCCCGTGCGGTGACCGCAATCGATGTTGTCATCTGCAAATAAAGTTAATACCGTCAGCCCCCACATGATTAGGTAAATCAATTAATGAATAACACAAACAGTAGGTGACCCAACACGGAGCCCTGGGGAACTCCCAAGTCAGTACACTCCTCTGCAGAACCAACATTCCTGAATTCTAACTGCCATGCGCCTATTAGATATATATAACTTTCAAGCCATTTCAGAAATATGCCTCTGAACCCAAGATTGTACAATTTATCAAGGATGAAATCATAGATCAAACAATCAAATGCACGCGTCAGGTCAAAAAATATCCTGCAACATACAAACCAGAGTCTAAAGATTCATAAATAAATTCAACAAATCCAACAACAGCTGATTTCAGTGGATCTGCCAGCCCTAAAAACCATGTTGACAATTAGCAATCCATATTGAACCTATTTAAATATTTCATCATTCGTCGAATACAATTCTTTCCATAATTTTTAGAAAAGACACTTAAGATTGAGATCGGTCGAATAATTTGCTATTTCAAGAGGATCATTTTTTCTTATGTACAGGTATAACAGTAGCTGTCTTAAACATATTAGGAAATATGCCAGAAGAGATCGACAAATTCATCAAGTAAGACAATGGTTTAGAAATGACCTTGGAAATATATTTTACTAGTTTTGTAGAAACAGAGTCCATGCCAGTACTTTTACTATTTTTAAGAAGTCTTATGGCTTAAACACATCAGCGTCTAACACAGGTAAGAAAGAAAAAAGTATTATCTGCCATTCGCGAGACAGTACAAGAATGCGATAGTGAGTACCATAATGAGCCATTAAGCTACGTCTACTTATATTTGAGAAATATTTACTAAAGACTGAAGCTAATTCTTTGGGTTCCGAACATAAGGAACCATTTATTTGAAGGTTAATTGCTTTATTCTTACTTGATAATCTGCCACTCTCACGACTCACGATGTTCCACACTGTTTTTTGTTAATATTATTAGAGTTGACAATAAGATTTTCATGGAATTTTAATTTAGCTTGTTTTAAGAGTAGCTTTATAACGAGTTTTGGCAAGTTTATATAGAGCTAAGGAGTTTTTCAGTTCTTATATTGCTATACAACCAGTGAAGGTCTTTCATATTTCGGCTGGCCCTGCTTGACTTCCGGAGTTATCCAAAGCACCTTCGATTTTTTCACGCACTATTATTGTTTTTTTCTGGACAACACTGGTCAATTTGGTCTTGAATCACTTTCATAAAGCACTGAAAGCCATCCTCCACATTCGAACATTTAAACACATCACTAAAGTTCCCTTCAAACATTGAATTCAAATAGTCTATCAAGATTCCCTAGGGAAATGTCGCGGTAGACGTGCTGTTTTTTTTTTGGTTCAATATGATCAAACTGGATAGTTACCAAGAAAGCATTCCAGAAAGATTTGCCTTATGGTCGCTGAAATGAGTTTCAATAACGTTATCCACCAGAACCTGAAGGTTACTGTTTGCCAGAATGTAATCAATTTGTGAAGTGAAGTGGTAGTTTGACCTCTAGCATTAGTAAATACCCTAGTTTGGTTTATCCGTAGTTACTTGAGGTCATAGCACTCCAACGAGACTCTTGAAGATATTGTGTTTTTTCAGTTGATTGATTCTTAGTGCAATCAATATTCAGATCACCACAGATAAAAATGTAATCAACATTTCGAATACATCGTTGCAAGACATAGGATAGTCTCTGCAATAACAGTTCCAAATTACCAGATGGTGGTCTATAAATACTAACAGCAATTACACTTTTATTACTGAAAACGAATTTGATGGCACAGCATTCGCAGTGCATTTCCACTGTTAGGTCAAATACATTTATAATACTGAAATCTATATTACTTTTGATGTAAATCGAGGTACCACCATTTTAAACTCAGTTTAAAATAAACGGTGCAAGAGCCTAATAGAATAGGATAAATTTACTTTTTAACTCCTGAACTTTCTGAAAATAGCCTTTCAGCACTGTAGTCAGCTGAAAATTCATATTCAATGAAGGTTGATATCGAACAAACAATACCAGATTCTTCTGGAGTGGAAAAAGAAAAAAGACGGCGTAATATTTGTTGAATTTTATATATATATATATATATATATATATATATTATATATATATATATATATATAGAAAGAATAAATTAAAAATCGAACAAATGTAAAATACAAACTAAATAAATTAACACGAACGATCAACAACATGTTCGGAACGAGACTAATCATAGAAAACATCACAAATACAGAACAATCACAAAACTACAGAGTGATAGATATTTAAATAAGTTCTAAAATGTTACAATATAAGTTACTTAACAGCCCTACATCTGATCTAAAATTAATAGAATTTTTATTTTTCTTGATGTGGCATATCTTAAAGAACAATCTGCTTTTAAAAGTTTCTTCGATTTGCCTAATATTTTTACTTTGTCATAATCAAAGCAATGACCAGTATTCTTATGATGTTCTGCTACTGCACAAGAGTTCTAGGATTAAAGATAAAACACCCTTACAATACCATAGTCATGTAGTTTATGAAATCCCATGTGGGGTGTTTTGTGGTTGCTATGTTGGACAGACATCACAGTGGATTAAACAAAGATTGACATAACTCAAGAGTGATTACCGATTAGGTAAAAACTCTTGTGCAGTAGTAGAACATCATAAAAACACTGGTCATTGCTTTGATTATGACAAAGTAAAAATATTAGGAATAGAAGAAAATTATAGGAGCAAATTGTTCCTTGGGATGTGCCACATCAAAAAAAATAAAAATTCTATTAATTTTAGATCAGATGTAGGGCAGTTAAGTAACATATATTGTAACATTTTAGAACTTATTTAAATATCTATCACTCTGTAGTTTTTTCTTTAAATCATTTTCTCACGTGCACCCGTTCTTTATTTGTGATGTGTCCTATGATTAGTCTCGTTCTGAACATGTTGTTGATCGTTCGTGTTAATTTATTTAGTGACTGACTTTGTGTATTTGTAGGTAGATTGGTTTTTTTATGTCGTCTGTTTTTTCAACTCTTTGTATTTTACATTTTCATAGATTTCCTCCTGAGGAAGTCAATAATAAATTGACGAAATATAGAGTTTATAAACGAATAAGTTTTCTTTGTCACAAGACCGCTTCCCGACATAACACTTCCTTTCTATATATATATATATATATATTTATATAATATATATATATTATATATACTATATAATATATATTAATATATATAATATATATATATATATATATATAATATATATATATACCTATAAATATATTAATATATATATAATATATATATATATATATATATATATATATATATATATATATATAATATATATATATATATATATATATATATATATATATATATATATAAAACTACAACAAAGAAATTTGTCGCGGGAAAATATTAAAAAAGTAGAGCAGAATTATCGGTATAGCCCGCTTATATGGAAGCAGCCGTTGACACGTGTGTCGGACTCTTTGGTCCTCATCAGAGCGGCGTAGCCAAGCATTGGATTGAAAACTTGGAGATGAAAATAGCACAACAAACGAAATCCCCTGCTACGGAAGACAATCACACATTTGTGGCTTATTGTTTGAACTCTCCGGTTGGAGAGATTTGGTCAAACTTTGCCACGGAGGCGATTAATGCCATCCGAGAGATCTCAGACCGAGTAAATAAACAACAACAAAGAAATTTGTCGCGGGAAAATATTAAACAAGTAGAGCAGAATTATCGGTATAGCCCGCTTATATGGAAGCAGCCGTTGACACGTGTTTCGGACTCTTTGGTCCTCATCAGAACGGCGTAGCCAAGCATTGGATTGAAAACTTGGAGATGAAAATAGCACAACAAACGAAATTCTTTCTTCCGTAGCAGGGGACTTAGGTATATGACATGATGCATCTCCTTTTCGTTCGAAAGATATTTACTTGGTTCCATACTTTATCGCAACCCTGTATATATATATATATATATATATATATATATAATATAAATATATAATATATATATATATATTACTATTCTTATTTTCTTGGAATGGGGTTCAGACAATATTAAAATGTTCTCTAATTAACCAAACGTTTCTCCCAGGGTTTTGGCCTTTATCAATGGGAACTAAGAATAAGCAAAAAGTTTGTCAGCTATTACGCAGTTTTTCACAAAACAGCGCAAACCTATAATCAGCAACAGGCATTATGTCATAACACATTAACAGTGATATAAAGATAAAATAAATTCAAAAATAACATAAAACAATTATGACAGATTGAGCTTCGATTTTTTTCTTTCTTATAGGTTATTACAGGATTCATACGAACTATGCAATTCTCACCACAGTAGAAAACGCAAGGCAAACACTGTATTAAAATAACATGATAAGTAGACGTAAGCAAGCGTGTCAATTTTCTAATACCAAAAATAGGATGGTTGCGGGCAGCTATATCTACTTATTTATATGATATTATAATAGATCTTGTTTCGGTTGTTTAGGTTTATTTATATATAAATATAGATATAAAATATGCTATATATTATATATATATATATATATAATATATATATATATATATATATACATAGGGGATATATTCCTCAATAAAAATGAATATTCCTTGAATATATAAATTGTTTCTGCAACAATGCCGCTAAACTTCTTTTATTATTTAGTATGCATATATCAAATTGTCTTCGATATATTCTCAAATTATCTTCGATGGACGATGAATCAACTCTGTGGTAGTTCATATTTATATTAAAAAAATTAAATAATAAGAAAACAACTTGTCTAAAAACCACAAAATGAAAATAACTTTTTATTCGACTAGTTTCGCCTGTTACAGCATTATCAAGACTGAATACATAATTGCAAAGACATCGCTTGAAAATATATAAGTATTTCGGTTCCGGTACCTGGGGTGTGTAAAATGTAATCGATGGGTCCAAGTTATCAGAGATTTAACAGTGGGGAGTGGTTTAAGTCTAACTGGTCATTAAGAAGAATGTAATTATGGGATTTTTGGATCTTGTTTTATTTCCATGGCTTCCAGGAAGTTCATTATCATACCTTTATCACCAGTAATGAAGAATTTTTGGTTTGAAAGAGGATGAGATGTTATGTTTTTTGACTCTAGATGTTCCCTAAATGCCGATTGTCCGTTTTTTAGATGTTCTTTTAGCCTGGTTTCAAAACATCTCCCGGTCTGACCTATATATGTTGAATTACATTCTTCACAGTCCATTCTATAAATTCCTGTTCTCTCTTCATTGGATCGACTTTTGACATTTTGTTATTAAAAATCATTCTATCTAATCTGCTGTGACTTCGAAAAAGCCAGTATTCAAATTATTATTTTTAAAGAATTGAATGATCTTTGAAGAGGGGATGTGCGTATAAGGGATGCTCACAAACTTTTGTACATTTTTGTTATTGCAGTATGGTCCATATAATTTCCAAATTGATAAAATGTTTCTCTTTTTTCGAAATTAAACTATTTATTATTTTTAGTGGAAAATCATTATTTAATACCTATCGCGCGAATCACGTCAATTTCTACCATAAGGTCTTGTTTTGATAAAGGAACCGAAAAAAGCCCTGTGAATCATTGAGTTAAGAGCCGCGAGTCCGATGGCTAATTGGACTGAAAGAATTATAACTTATGATGGCGTCTGAGAAAGTAGGTTTCCTGAATATTCTATATGAAAATTTATCCTGTTGTTTCGATATTGTTAGGTCGAGAAAATTTAACGAATTATTTTGTTCTGTTTCTACTGTGAACTTGATCTTATCATGTATTGAATTTAGATATGTTAGGTATAATTTAATATGTCGGTCTGTCCCATTGAATCCAACCAAGATATCATCCACATAGCGGGTACCAAAAAATAATATGTTTTTTAGATAGGTCTGATTCTAATATTGTGGTTTCCATGTTGTCCATGAATATGTCTGCTAATAACGGGCTGAGGGGAGAACCCATAGAAGACCTGAATTCTGTAAATATATTTTGTTTTTGAATCTAAAAAAGTTCTGTCTCAAAACAACATTAAATAATGTTGAGAATTCTGTTTTTGTTGCTGGAAGAGTTTTTTGTTTTTCTAAGATGTTTTCAATTAGAGGTATACACTCTTCCGTAGGTATGTTAGGAAACATGTTCGAGACGTCGAATGACACTAATTTAAAATTTTTATCAAAATCGATTTTTTCTAATTTTTGTATGAGTTCTAATGAGTTTTTGACACTATATTTTGGAGAGAAATGAGTATGTTCTTTGAAGGCTGTGTTGAGAAATTTTGAAAGTTTACAAGAAGGAGCTTTCGAAAACGAGGCAACTGGTCTAATGGGTAGGCCGTCTTTGTGTACTTTAACAAGACCGAATAATTCGGGAGGTTCAGCACTCATTGGAATAACTTTTTTCTTTAGGTAAAAGGAATCCAACAATTCTGACGACAATATAGGTCAGACCGGGAGATGTTTTGAAACCAGGCTAAAAGAACATCTAAAAAACGGACAATCGGCATTTAGGGAACATCTAGAGTCAAAAAAACATAACATCTCATCCTCTTTCAAACCAAAAATTCTTCATTACTGTGATAAAGGTATGATAATGAACTTCCTGGAAGCCATGGAAATAAACAAGATCCAAAAATCCCATAATTACATTCTTCTTAATGACCAGTTAGACTTAAACCACTCCCCACTGTTAAATCTCTGATAACTTGGACCCATCGATTACATTTTACCACCCCCAGGTACCGAACCGAAATACTTATATATTTTTCAAGCGATGTCCTTTTGGCAATTATGTATTCAGTCCTTGATTAATGCTGTAACAGGCGAAACTAGTCGAATAAAAAGTTATTTTCATTTTGTGGTTTTTTAGACAAGTTGTTTTTCTTATTATTTAATTTTTTTAATATAAATATGAACTACCACAGAGTTGATTCATCGTCCATCGAATTATTTAATAATGCTAGTCGGGCATGTTTGATGAATCTATACTATAGATTACATATAAAGCAAAGAACAGCCGCGCAAAATATTTGGTTCAACAAACAATGTGTAAAAATGAGTTTAGTGCCTAATTATGTGAAAGTTAAATTCAACATCAATAATAGTTTAACCGAAAAAACTGAAGAAGATGGTACAAAAAACAGTGGATAAGAGAAGAAATTAATTCCTTACATAAAAAACACATATCTGCAGATCCTACCTGAAACTTGTTCACACTAACCTTTTTCGCCATCTTCAAGCCATTGAGTTTCGATATTTTAGATGATACAGTGAGAGAAAAAGTGAGTAAAATTATATACACTAAACGTCAATCTCAACAGAAGAAAATAAGTATATTGTCAGCGAAACAACAAAAACCAACCATTACACATGTGACACAACCCATTTACGACTTCTATCCAAGGTTCAAGAACCTTTCAATACCAACTTTGATATAGAAGAAAATGAGATTTTGAATAAAGGTCCGAAATATTCACCCAATTTCACAAAAAAACCTGGGAAGGAAATCTTGGGAGTGCACTTGGAAGTTGCAATCCAACAAAATATAAAAAATAATTGCCAGAGCCTAACACAGGTAAACATATTCTCGGCAAATACCATAAGAAATGAAGCGACTGGAGAAAGGAAACACCGTGAATATAAAATCATTAAAAACATAAAAGAGAAAGTCAAAAATAACAACCTAGTACTAACCAAAGCCGACCAAAGGAAACACTTTAGTATGTTTGAAGCAAGAAGAGCTACATTGAAAAAATGGAAGAGGTCTTATCCAAAATTAGATATTTCCCTTTTACAAAAAGATCCCACGACGTCCTTTTTAACTCAAATTAAATCGAACGTACAACAAGCGTCAGAATTGTTGGATTCCTTTACCTAAAGAAAAAAGTTATTCCAATGAGTGCTGAACCTCCCGAATTATTCGGTCTTGTTAAAGTACACCAAAGACGGCCTACCCATTAGACCATGTTGCCTCGTTTTCGAAAGCTCCTTCTTGTAAACTTTCAAAATTTCTCAACACCAGCCTTCAAAGAACATACTCATTTCTCTCCAAAATATAGTGTCAAAAACTCATTAGAACTCATACAAAAATTAGAAAAAATCGATTTGATAAAAATTTAAATTAGTGTCATTCGACGTCTCGAACATGTTTCCTAACATACCTACGGAAGAGTGTATACCTCTAATTGAAAACATCTTAGAAAAACAAAAACTCTTCCAGCAACAAAAAACAGAATTCTCAACATTATTTAATGTTGTTTTGAGACAGAACTTTTTTAGATTCAAAAACAAAATATATTTACAGAATTCAGGTCTTCCTATGGGTTCTCCCTCAGCCCGTTATTAGCAGACATATTCATGGACAACATGGAAACCACAATATTAGAATCAGACCTATCTAAAAAACATATTATTTTTTGGTACCGCTATGTGGATGATATCTTGGTTGGATTCAATGGGACAGACCGACATATTAAATTATACCGAACATATCTAAATTCAATACATGATAAGATCAAGTTCACAGTAGAAACAGAACAAAATAATTCGTTAAATTTTCTCGACCTAACAATATCTAAACAACAGGATAAATAATTTTCATATAGAATATTCAGGAAACCTACTTTCTCAGACGCCATCATAAGTTATAATTCTTTCAGTCCAATTAGCCATCGACTCGCGGCTCTTAACTCAATGATTCACAGGGCCTTTTCGGTTCCTTTATCAAAACAAGACCTTATGGTAGAAATTGACGTGATTCGCGCGATAGGTATTAACAATGATTTTCCACTAAAAATAATAAATAGTTTAATTTCGAAAAAAGAGAAACATTTTATCCATTTGAAATTATATGGACCATACTGCAATAACAAAAATGTACAAAAGTTTGTGAGCATCCCTTATACGCACATCCCCTCTTCAAAGATCATTCAATTCTTTAAAAAATAATAATTTGAATACTGCTTTTTCGAGTCACAGCAGATTAGATAGAATGATTTTTAATAACAAACATGTCAAAA
Organism: Cynegetis impunctata; assembly: GCA_030704885.1. Taxonomy (NCBI): domain Eukaryota; kingdom Metazoa; phylum Arthropoda; class Insecta; order Coleoptera; family Coccinellidae; genus Cynegetis; species Cynegetis impunctata. The sequence goes on along the minus strand of JARQZK010000329.1, from coordinate 15,197 downwards.
GTCGATCCAGATGAAGAGAAGAGGAATTTATAGAATGGACTGTGAGAATGTAATTCAACATATATAGGTCAGACCGGGAGATGATGTTTTGAAACCAGGCTAAAAGAACATCTAAAAAACGGACAATCGGCATTTAGGGAACATCTAGAGTCAAAAAAAACATAAACATCTCATCCTCTTTCAAACCAAAAATTCTTCATTACTGTGATAAAGGTATGATAATGAACTTCCTGGAAGCCATGGAAATAAACAAGAATCCAAAAATCCATAATTACATTCTTCTTAATGGCCAGTTAGACTTAAACCACTCCCCACTGTTAAATCTCTGATAACTTGGACCCATCGATTACATTTTACCACCCCCAGGTACCGAACCGAAATACTTATATATTTCAAGCGATGTCTTTGCAATTATGTATTCAGTCTTGATAATGCTGTAACAGGCGAAACTAGTCGAATAAAAAGTTATTTTCATTTTGTGGTTTTTAGACAAGTTGTTTTCTTATTATTTAATTTTTTTAATATCTCAAATTATCAATTCAATGATAACACGAAAATGAACATATTAAATAACTCAATTGAACTAGTGATAATTTAATTCGCTCGATAGTTTTTTCATATGTGCTGATAATTAAAATGAAAGGCTATCACTAGAGGAATATAGAATAGATATGTGCCTTTCGGAAAAACAAACTCAGAACCTGAATAAACAAAATAAATACTGATGAGCAAAACTAAATTTGAATTTACTACGTGTATTATCACAATATATATTTTGTGATAATAAACGTAGTAAATTCAAATTTAATTTTGTTCATCATGTTAAATTATCACGTAGTAACGACGGATTCCATCAACTATTCAAAATAAATACTGTCGAAGAGTAATTTCAAAAATGAATCGACAGTAAATGATAAAAGCAATTTAACTGAACCCCTTCACTATGAACTTCGAGTAAACCAATACAGAATGTAGACATACAATAAATTTTTTATTCTCAATGAATCTGATAAGAAGCAATCTCCACAAACTATCTGAAAATGAAGGAACAATACTGGAGTGATGTAAGAAAAAACCTTTACAAGGGCTCCAATTATTATCCAAGCAATTATCTCAAAACCAGACGAAGGAGTAGGGTTCCTTATCTCATCTTGGCGAGATTAAAGATATTAATCGATTCCATTGCCTCTCTAACGCACTGAAAGTGGTCTTTCAAGAAAAGCTCTTTAGTTAGAACTGGAATCAGCTTAGTGTCCTATCCAATTAAGATTGATATCGAACAAACAATACCAAAACCTCCTGGACTAATGCAGAAACACCATGTAATTATCGAATATATATGTATATATATATATATATATTATATATATATATATTTATATATATATATATATATATATATATATATATATATATATATATATATATGTATATATAATATATATATATATATATATATATATATATATATATATATATATATATATATATATATATATATATATATATATATATATATATATAGATACAGGTTGTCCTAATTTCCATGGGCCACTATTGCTATCTCGGTAAGTATAATAACTACAAAGTTGGTCAAATTAGATAAGATGTGCAGTTTTTGAAGGAAATTTACAATCCGATTTCAGATATAAAAAAAATTCTATTTCGAGCTACGGGGGTATTTCGAAAAATTGCTCAAAACTATTTGACCGAATATCTCGAAAAGTATAATTTTTACAAAAAATTAGTGGGGAAAAAAATATTTGCATTTTAGACGTTTTTCAAGCTGGTATTTTTCAAGGAAATTTGGTTCGTCTAGTTTTCGAGATTAACATTCAACTTTTTTTTTTAAATACGGACCTGCATTTTCCATTCCAAATTTTTAAAAAATGATTTTTTCTGATTTCAACGACATATCACATGTCCATATCCGTTTGTATTTGAATGGTAAAAAACTAGTATTTAAATTAAAAAAATTTTAAATAATAAGAAAACAACTTGTCTAAAAACCACAAAATGAAAATAACTTTTTATTCGACTAGTTTCGCCTGTTACAGCATTATCAAGACTGAATACATGTATTCAGTCTTGATAATGCTGTAACAGGCGAAACTAGTCGAATAAAAAGTTATTTTCATTTTGTGGTTTTTAGACAAGTTGTTTTCTTATTATTTAAAATTTTTTTAATATAAATATGAACTACCACAGAGTTGATTCATCGTCCATCGAATTTACTAGTATTTAACTTTTTTGGCACTTTTTTCAGTTTATCATAGGTTTAGTCATAGAGCAAAGAGAAACAATTGCTTATAAAAGCCTATGATCCGTAATACATGTGTCGTAGCAAAGTGAGTTCAAACCAACGTAGCGTTTACCTATGGTGAAAAATTAGATTTATTTTTTGTTATGCAAAAGCATTTCGAAGTGCTGAAAGATTCCCCGAAAGTCGCTTACCGAATCGAATAATTTTTACAAGGCTAGTGCGAAATTTGCTACTATACGGATCATTCAATAATACTTCCGAACGGGAAACAACTGTAACGGCAGATAATGGGGAAGATGAAACAAGTGCATTAGGTATGTATCATACACTTTGAATTTTGGCAAATGTAATTTTGAAAAATGAGGAAGTTTTAAGGTTTATTAAATAACTTGAATTTAATTAAATGGTAAAAGGTTTGAATGTTTAAAAACTGAATAAACAGATTCAGGACTATTGTTTTATTGGTAGTCTAAGCCACCTCTGATTTTTTAAAACTCAATAAGTAAAACTTAAATTTTGACTTCTTATCATTCAAACACAAACGAATATGAACATGTGATACATTCATAAAATCAGAAAAAAAAGTTGCTCGAGATAGATTTTTTTTTCAATTATGAAACTAGATGTCCTCCAAAAATTGCACATTTTGTCTAATTTGACCAGCCTTGTAGTTCTTTTGATTACCGAGATAGCAATAGTGGCCCTTGGCAATTAGGACACCCTGTATATATATATATATATATATATATATATATATATACATATAAGATTTAAATTCTTTATTTCTTGACAGCTGTTGATCAACGTGAGATAAAATTTTTATGTCTCGAAAGAAGGTTAAGAAATCGGAATTATTAATTTTAACAAGCAAAACAACTATACATATTGTGCGTTTGTGGGAAATGATTAGGTAAATTTCAGGAAAGACGCATGAGAAAAACTAAATTAACTTATGCTAGATGGTATTGAAACGAAAACGCGTAATCTCAGAAAACACTGTAACTTGTATACAATCGGATTGATGTTCTCTGCTACCATATCACTACCCGCCATTGTAAATTTAGGATTTCAAACATAGTATCTATCAACTCATGGAAAATATACAAGTTGACCATGGTCACTTCAATATATTACATAAAGTAAACAGAGAATTGTACATTCACAATCCAACGGTGAATTATAGAAATCGTCAAGTCACCTTGACTCAAAATCTACATTCAGCTGCTTCGATTTTATTAGATCTCAGTGCAATACACCACAGTTGCAGAGTAGACATTTCATGTGAGAAAATATGTATTCTCGCGATGAGATTCTGCATTTTCGATCTAAGCGGAGAATTGCTGGTTTCCAATATCTTTGGTGGAGGGCGCTCTGGGTTGCTATCCAGATAGTAGTCCGACCGCGATTTATATTGGGGAACGATTAGAAATTTGTTAACTCACTCCGAATCAAATAAGCTGCACTGATGAGATCTAATAAGATCGAAACAGCTGTATGCAGATTTTGAGTCAGGGTGATTCGACGATTTCTATAATTCACCGTTGGATTTTGAATGTTCGTCGAGAATTACATATAACCAGCTCTCTTGGAAATTGTTTGGTAGTTTTGTTTTTCAAATATTGAAGAATTCTCCTTGTTCACTTTATGTAATATATACTATCTCCCCGTTTGAAATGCTTTAATGATGCATCCAGGTGATTCTAATTTCGTTGAAGTCTTTACATTTCCTCTATGTTTCGTAGTATTTGGTAGTGATGGGAAGCTATAAAGTTCCAAAGTACAACAATGTCTTCGGCCTGTAAGATAAGTTTCGTTAATTTCAATTCTTCGCGCCATCGTAGGATTACTTGTAGTACCTTCCACATTGTTTCATCGATCACTAATTTGGACTTTTCTTTCGCAAAACATTTCATTTATTCTTTATTAGGTTTGATTTCCAATGGAGATTCGTGGCTATTGCAACTAAGTAATTTAAATTAGTTCTTGAAATACATTAACCATCATTTTTTCATAATCACCAGCATTTTCAACAGAATACAAACACTCAATAGAGTATTTTTGACCATTATACTATATTTCCTTGGAATCATACGGCATTTTTAAGTTATGCAGCTTTGCTTTCATGGAATGAACCTAAATCTTTCATTCTACTCGTTAAAGATTATTTTACCTAACAAAAATGCAATTCTCTTATTCACAAAATGTTTATCAACTCCTAAAGGTGTTACATCTGCTTCTTGTAATTGTCCGTCAACATAGATATAACCTGTATACTGTATACTAATTTTCATAGAGTCTAGATATACCACCCTACTATACTGAGTGTATATACACTAGATACAAATTTGCCCTATTTGTATAGAGCGAATAGACCAATCTGGATAGATCAGACTATGAACTCGTCTAGTCTGTCAAAGTGAATGGTCTTGCTAGAGGGGGGTGATGTTTTGCCTAGATTCCTTATGAAGTTTTCCTGCTAAAGCAGTGCGAGACTAAGTGCCTTCATGTTTTCTGATATATTGAAATATGTCTACAATATAACGCTTACCAGCTGAGTCGTGTGTACATTGAACAAAAAGAAAACTATTAAGAGAAAAAAGGTCTACGTAGTGCCTATTTAGATGGATAAATATAGCTAGACTGATCTAACTAAACCATTCCAGCACTGGGCACACATAGACTGAGATATGTCTAGCTATAGCTTAGAGTGGTCACAACTATAGCAATCCAGTAGCAGTGTACACCCAAGACCAGAGTAGAGTACTCTACTTAGGTCAACTCTATGATCTAGCTAGCTAGATCAAAAAGTCTACAGCGTACAACCAACTTTCTGCTTGATGTAAGGTATATGATATATTTCAATTGTTTGGTAAACATCATATCAAAAATAGATCATCCATAGAGTCGAAAAAATTTTCGGTGCCTCTAATGATTTTATCAATTTAATTTATAATGGAAGAAGTCTAGATTTCTGTGAATTTTTTGATCAATATGTTCAATGTGTTTGGGATCAAAATTATCATTTATAGTGGCTTTCAGGCTATGATGTATGTAACGAAAAAGCAGCTTTCACTTATCACCTGAATTTGATGCAAATCATGTAGGTACCTAACAATATTGACCGTTTGAATGAATGAACGAGATATTTATCTGAATAATTTTTTATCAAAGGGAGGTGTAGAGTATAAGATTCGGTGAATAATATGGTTACATAATATGTCGATGAGTAATAACTAAGGAACACTGGATTCGAGAATGTGAATCAGAGTTAGTTGTGATTGTACCGGTGCAGAGTAAAGTGATTAATAAAGTTAATATATTCTTGCGTATTGAATGTTTCATTTCACACATAGTATAACAAGCAATAGAACATTACATTGGCGACGAGGTGAAACTATATAATAAACAATTAAGTGTTAGTGTTTCGGCTGCTGAAAAAGACAAGTGAGTAAATTAATAAAGAATGTTTCAAAAGAGTACGGAATAGTTTTGGGAATAGAAATTTTTTTTTAGTTTGAGCAGTACGAAATTACTTTTGTTAATAATAATAACAGTTACGAAATTTACTGCGACAAATATTAGTTCTGCTATAGCATTTTTTTTTCCAGTTAGTCAATCCCAAAAGGAGGATAAAGTGGACGTGTAGTTCACTAGGCCGTCGAGCCTGTATATAGAATCAAATGATTATAAAAAGTGGACGTGTAGTTCACTAGGCCGTCGAGCCTGTGTATAAAATCAAAAGATTATACAGAGTGAACGTGTAGTTCACTAAGCTGTCGAGCCTGTATATAGAATCAAATGATTATAAAAAGTGGACGTGTAGTTCACTAGGCCGTCGAGCCTGTGTATAAAATCAAAAGATTATACAGAGTGAACGTGTAGTTCACTAAGCTGTCGAGCCTGTATATAGAATAAAATGATTATAAAGAGTGGACGTGTAGTTCACTAGGCCGTCGAGCCTGTGTATAAAATCAAAAGATTATAAAGAGTGGACGTGTAGTTCACTAGGCTGTCGAGCCTGTGTATAAAATCAAAAGATTATACAGAGTGAACATGCTCTTCACTAGGCTGTCAAGTCTGTGTATACAGTGAGATACAAAGTGGACATGTGGGTCGTCCTTCTTAAACACAGTGTGTGAAACTTTTAGAGCGAATCAAAACCAGTCCGTACTCGAAGGACTGGTTATAGTACTGGTCTATTCTATAAGTAATGAATTTTATGGAAAAATATATAATTTAATAATTTTAGGATGTCAACCATCTCAGGTATTGAGCAATTTCACTGCGAGGGTGATGCTATGTCTTTGGAGAACAGGTGGGATAAATGGAAGCGTGCCCTATCCATCTACCTGCAGGCTTCAGACATCGTTGACCCAGTAAAAAAACGGGCTGTTCTGTTGCATTCTGGAGGGATCGCATTGCAGGAAATATTTTATAGCCTTCCTGGGGCAGATGTTGATAGGAATTTGGAAGAAAATCAAGGAGTAGACGTGTACAAGGTTGCTTTGGAAAAGCTGAACGCCTATTTCTCTGCAAAACAAAGTAAGTTGTTTGAGCGGTATACGTTCCGGTTAATGAATCAGGCAGAAGATGAAATATTTGAAAAATTCTTGGTTAGATTAAGGCATCAAGCTTCAAAATGCAGTTTTACAAATGTCGAAGAAAATCTCATTGACCAGATTACCGAAAAATGTAGGTCGAAGGACTTAAGAAGAAAAATTTTGTCATTAGGCGATAGCATAACTTTGAATGACGTAATAATGGAAGCGAACGCTTTGGAGTCTGTTAATCGTCAAATGCAACAATTTGAAGATAACGGAAAAAATGTGCCATCTACTAGTAGTGTTAATAATCTTTTTTCAAAACCGTACAATAAGCGACAATACAAAAGCAATTCTTGTAGTAAATGTGGTAGTGGCAAACACGATTCACAAAATCCAAAGTGTGTCCGGCAGTAAACGTTATATGTCGTAAATGTAATCTTAAGGGTCATTTTGCTAAGCGCTGTTACACTAATAAGAAAAGAATTAACTTAAATATGGACAATCAAAGTAGGAACACCCCGCAAAAAAAAAAACGTCAACGAAAGTCTTTTTCTGTAAATAACGTTGACATTGGAAAGCGACCCTGAGCAGGAGACGAATTACGTGTTTCATTTTGACGATGATGAAACTATTTCCTGTCAGGTAGGAGGTTGTGTAATATCAATGATAGTAGACTCGGGTAGCAAAAGCAATATCATAAGCGACAAAATGTGGGAACAACTTAAACAGAATAAAATTAAGATATTTAATCAGGAAAAGATGTTGACAAAAAGTTTCTAGGCTACGCTAGTAATAAGCCATTGAAAAGTGTTGGGGAGTTTTAAAGCTGAAATAAGAGCAAACAACAAAAAAGAGATCGCTCGTTTTTATGTAATAAAAAATGGGGCTAATCTTTACTTGGTAAACAAACCACTATGCTTTGGGCATTTTAAAGATTGAGGTGAACATAAATTCTCTTTCAACATTGCCATTTCCTAAATTTAAGGGCATTGTTGTTAATATCCCATAGTCGACACCGTCAAGCCGGTTATTCAGCCAAATAGAAGAATTCTATACCGTTGGAAAGAAAAGGTAGATAAGGTTATAAAGGAATTGCTAGATGGCGATATTATTGAACAAGTCAACGGACCTTCAGAATGGATATCTCCCATAGTCCCTGTTTTTGAAAGGAAATGGAGATGTACGCATTTGTGTAGACATGAGGCGTGCTAATCAAGCGATAGCCCGAGAAAATCATCCGCTTCCAACTATGGAGTTGCTGAGGTACCAACAGTTAAGAAATGCAACAGTATTTTCACGTTTGGACATTAAGAATGCTTTTCACCAGGTGGAAATTTCAGAAAATTCCCGACATATAACCACATTTATTACAAAGAATGGGTTATTCAGATACAAACGTCTAATGTTCGGAATAACATGTGCACCCGAACTATTCCAAAAATAATGGAAAAAATATTAATTAACTGTGAAGGTACCATCAACTTCATAGATGATATTGTCATTTTTGGGGAAAATGTCAATCAACATAATCTTCGACTAAAGAAAACAATGAAACTCTTCAAGAGTTCAACGTCCTACTGAATGAAGACAAATGTCAATACTGTGTGGCATCCATAAACTTTTTAGGGCATAATCTTTCAAGCCAAGGAATAAAGCCTTTGGACGCTCATCGTTAATGCGAATTAAGAGTTTTAGGCATCCTAAAACAATTGAAGAGCTTCAGAGTTTTCTTGGACTTGTTAACTTTGTAGGAAAGTGGATTGCAAACATGGCCACAATAACAGAACCTTTAAGACAGCTGCTACGACTAAAGCTTAATAAAAGTGCAAATATTGAAAGGTTGTGGACTGAGAGACAAAGCACAGCATTCCTTAAACTGAAATCCGCTTTATCAAGCCGTTCTGTTCTTGGCTACTACAATCCACAGGATCGGAAGTTATAGCAGACGCAAGCCCGGTTGGTTTGGGATCCGTGCTTATTCAATTCAATAAAAAGGGTCCAAGGGTAATTGCCTACGGCAACAAGAGTTTGACAGATTGCGAAAAGAGGTACTGTCAAACAGAAAAGGAGGCTCTCGCTCTCGTTTGGGCAGTTGAGCATTTCAAAATCTACCTGTTTGGAAAAAATGAGTTTGAATTAGTCACAGATCATAAACCATTAGAAGTTATTTTTTCTCCCAAGTCTTAAACCCTGCGCAAGAATTGAACGATGGGTTTTGAGACTGGCAATCTTTTAATTTACCGAGTAGTCTATGGTCCCGGTAAATCAAAATATTGCAGACCCCCTATCCAGACTACATCCATTTAATTCCTCTGACCAACCCTTCGAGAAAGAATTTATTCACCGCCTTATAGAAAACTCAAGGCCTGTTGCAATACCAATGAAAGATTTGGAAAAATTTTCCGTTGAGGATCCTATTATTCAATCCGTCGGAGTGGGTTTAAAAACGGGGAAATGGGAACAAAATACAGAAAGATACAAAATTTTTGAACACGAATTGTCTTTTTATTCTAATATTTTACTAAGAGGAAATAAAATCGTAATTCCTGAAAAACTAAGGAACCGCGTATTACAGCTAGCCCATGAAGGCCACCCAGGAATAGTGACTATGAAGAAACGACTACGCACAAAAGTCTGGTGGCCGCAAATTGGCAAGGATGCAGAAAAATGTGTGATCGAATGTAGGGAATGTACCTTGGTTTCTGCTCCAAATCCTCCAGAACCTATGAAGAGGAGAGAACTTCCAATGAGTCATTGGGTCGATATAGCAATTGACTTCATGGGACCCCTACCAAGTAATGACTACCTACTGGTCATTGTGGATTACTATCGTCGATATGATGAGGTAAAATAATGAGGATTATCAGTTCAGCTTACACTATCACAGCGCTTGAAGAAGTTTTTTCGCGACTAGGGATTCCTCACTCTATTACTGCTGATAACGGTAAGCAGTTTTCAAGTGTGGAATTCAAAAACTTTTGCAAAGAAAGCAACATCACACTTTATAATACAATTCCATACTGGCCACAACAAAATGGTGAAGTTGAGCGGCAGAATCGTGACATTCTTAAAAGACTGAAAATTAGTCAAATAAATAAATCTGATTGGAAGAACGATATGCTAGATCATTTAGTTATGTATAACGCTACCCCGCATACGACAACCGGAAAACTCCCGGCGAGTTATTTTTTCGGCTTACATTTAGAGATAAACTACCAAGTTTACCAAATATGCATAACACAGAAATAGTTGAAGAAGAAGTCAGGGACCGTGACATATGGGAAAAAGAAAAAGGTAAGATTTCTGCGGATAGAAAAAGGAGAGCTCAAGAAACTGATCTAGGCTGCGGTGATAAGGTATACGTGAAAGCGGCCAGTAAAGAAAATAAACTCTCCTCCACTTTCAATCCAACTACTCATACAATTATAAATAAACAGGGCGGAGATGTTCAAGTGAGCAACGACGAAACTGGTCAAGTTTTAAGAAAAAACGTTGTCCATCTGAAAAAAGTTGCAGGCGAGTGGAAAGTAGAAAACTGAGCCACCTGGTCAGAAATAAAATTATAAGTTGCTCACTACAAAATAGCCATGTTTGTTTGTTGGGGTGTTTTGATTTCTTTTCTACACATTATATACTTTATATATGTTTATATATTAAATGTATATATAACTTTATAATAATTTCATATATTTGTTTTTCATATTTTCTATATTTCTATAGGTATTTAAATTTATATCTTTTTGTAGCTTTAAGATCTAGATAAACTTATATTTTATATTAGGATAGGGAGGTACTATAGGCAAACTTAGGTATAGATAAATTAATGTTATTTTTATGGTATGTAATATCATGTTACAAATGTTTTGTTATATTGTTCTGTTGTGATGCAAAAAACTTATTATATAAAAAGATAGAGATGTAGAGTATAAGATTCGGTGAATAATATGGTTACATAATATGTCGATGAGTAATAACTAAGGAACACTGGATTCGAGAATGTGAATCAGAGTTAGTTGTGATTGTACCGGTGCAGAGTAAAGTGATTAATAAAGTTAATATATTCTTGCGTATTGAATGTTTCATTTCACACATAGTATAACAAGCATTAGAACATTACAATAGGTACTCAAATAAACAGTTGAAGCATTTAAATCAGTTTAATTGATGAAAATGACATTAATAATCATCTTTCTATGAAATAACAACAGCTCCAATAGTCTTTAGATATTATTTAAGAGCCGGAGTAAAATGAATACAAAAAAGAATATTTCATTTATTCAGGTAATATTTCCCATATATTGTTCGATCAAATTATCCAAACAAAAACAGTCTCTAAAGAATAATAGAATAAACTGAATTTGTAACTAGTCTCAAAACAGTATCTACTTTGATTTCATCATAAGCGTTCTTGTACGAAAATATTTCGCTCCCACTTCTCGACTTCTTTCTTTTGCACTTACAAGGTATCTACAATGCAAAAATAGCATTACAGCCGTGCTCACGAAAATCCTTGCAACCATACCCACAGCTCAACAGGCAAGAGTTATTAAAACAAAAGAAAATTAACCAATAATCTCTTAATTACAACAAATACATAAACACTCGAGTACGCTTAACTGGTTGATAATCAAGATCTAAGCGTGTTTATGCGTTCCATGATTCGGAATCGTGTAGGAACTCACGGTCCGATTTGCTTTCCCCTTGTCTCTCTACGGGCTACGCATAATTTCAGAAATATTCGTTAAATACATATGTAAAGTCATTTTGCATACGTCAACTCATTTATAACCATGAATTAGAAACAAAATAACACAAAACAGTGAATACATGGAAAAATTAATAAAAACCGAACTCAAACCGGGAAACTGATATTATAAAAATCATTTGTGTCATAGAGCACATTACTAACAGAAACATTTCTCACAGTCCTCTTGAAGCTACTAACAGGCAGTATTTGTACCGATGAAGGTAAGCTGTTGAAGAACTTCCAGCAATGAAATGTTGAGCCGCTCCGCGATCTGTCCAGTCTCAAACATTCTATGCGGACTGTATTCCTTCCTCTTGTGTCATAGCCATGAACGTGACGACACAAACTAGCCGCGGCGACATTGTCACGGCATATTTCAGGCACTCCAAGACGAATAGATCAAGGAATGTGAGTATGCCAAAGTGCCTAAAAGCGTCTGTGCAGCAATCTGTGTAGGCGTAAAATTCTCTCACGCCCACCACAGTGCCTCCCACATACAAGAATGTGAGATTCACATAAGGCAAAGTATACCATTTTCAGGAAAGTTTCCGATAAAGAAGATAATAGTTGTCTCAGAACATATATGTTTTCACTTAATTTAGTGGATATATAATCAACATTTGAAGCTCATCAGAGCCTGGAGCCCAAAAAAATGCCAAGAAACTCAAAGGATCCCTCAAGAATAGCATCGCGTTTCAAACAGAAAACGATGGTCTTAGCCTTCTCCCCATTCGTTTAAAGATGATTCGACGTGAACCAGCCAAATTCTCTGGACTTTGCGACCTCTGACGCCTCCACAGCTTCAGCGAGCGTACCTCCTCTTACAGACACACAAGTCATCAGCATACAGTATGATGATATGATGAACAGGTGATAAATATTTCGGAAAATCATTCACATATATCAGAAACTATACTAGTCCCAATATAGATTCCTGGGGAACCCCTATAGTAACCGGAAACTTATCTGACAATCTTCCATCTAAATATACAATCAAATATATTTCCAATAGATATGATTCAATGAGGGAGAGACTTCTCTCATCGAACCGGTACCTTTTTATTTTCCTGAGAAGTGCTGAATGTGAAACGCAGTCGAACGCTTTAGATAAATCCAGAAACAGTGAAAAGGAGAATATCCCGAGCTCGAAACAGTCTATTCTTTTCTGTATGAAGTTAATTATTGCCTTAATGGTACTGCTTTTTTTCCTGAAGCCAAATTAATTTCTGGAAAATAAATCATTGATTTTAAAAAATTCTGTTATTTGATTGCAAAGAATTCATTAAAGGATCTTAAAGAATATTGGAATCAATGACATTGGTCTGTAGCTCGCAATCTGATTCATATAACCCTATGAAGTACTTATAATCCTATTACTTTTTGTTCAATTAACTAGGAATGAATACTTGGTTTCCGCTCGTTACTTAAATGTGTCTCTGTGTGTGGTGTGATCAATAAAACCACCGAATTAAACTCAAATATTCATTTAAAACTGAATAAATTAAGGAACGGAAACCGTAATGAATTGAATTATTGATATATAAAAAAATTTAACTCAGTTTCAATTCTTCAATCGATATTCCAAATGAATTTGCTGATGCACCCAGCTGGAAGCCATAGAGGTATACAGTCTACACAGGTTTCCAAACTATCGATTCTCATCACATTCTAGTCGTGACCTATCAACGTTGGCTCGTGAATTTATTACCTTCTACTAACAAAACTTCCTTCCTGTAAAATAATTAAAATTTCAATTTTGCATCACAAACTTTTCATATTATAGATCAAAAGATTTATTGAGTAGCACAACAAATAAATTTCGCTTCTATTTGCCGCTATAAATGATGAGAATGAACAGAAAACGTATCCAATTTGATCAAAAATGGGTCAATTATAAACATAATAAGTATGCCTCAATTCACATAAAATATAGATACGTTTTATTTGACTCTTTCAAATGTTTGAAAACATCAAACTTTCTAAATAATTCGTAATTACGAGTCATTTCTTTGTTTTCGACATAGTGAATAATTGGTTCCTTTGCCTATACAAAACTTCCGATGGGTTCATGGAAATTTTATATTTTTTACAAATTCAGAATTTCAGAATTTACATATATATATATATAATATATATATATATATATATATATATATATATATATATATATATATATATATATATATATATAAAATTAAGTGAACTAGGACATTTATTTGAAACTAATCAAACAAACCTCCTAGCGGAGCTGGTTGTAAGAGTTCACGAAGCATCGAAATATCAACAACTACCCTAAACGGTAATTGTTCGAAATGTTAATTTGATTATCACAATCGATGGAAATTGATAGACAGACTGTTTCGCCCTTATCGGGGCTCATCAGTATCATAAAATTCGGGGCGATTGCTGCCTGCGGTGTGTAATGTTGGATCACATCGAATTGATGTGTCAGCTTTACTCTTGCTTAGCGAATATGGTAGCCGCCTTCGGGTGTTCCGGGCGTACTTGTTCTCGTAGCCGAAATGTTTTCTTCTGTTCTGAAAGACGTGGTTCAATTGTTTCCGACTGGTGGCGCTGTGTCATATTTATATGTCATGGAGTTGCTAGAAGAAATATGTATGACCGTTTGAAATGTTGGTTTGGTTATCACTCCCGGTGGATGGATGATACTGATTAGCCCCGATAAGGGCGAAACAGTCTGTCTATCAATTTCCATCGATTGTGATAATCAAATTAACATTTCGAACAATAACCGTCTAGGGTAGTTGTTGATATTTCGATGCTTCGTGAACTCTTACAACCAGCTCCGCTAGGAGGTTTGTTTGATTAGTTTCAAATAAATGTCCTAGTTCACTTAATTTTATAACCACGGGCGTGTTTTCCGTTTAACACGAATAATTCTTATATATATATATATATATATATATATATATATATATATATATATTATATATATATATATATATATATATATATATGATGTTATATCGTATGTTTTCTCGGATGGTGGAATGAACCAGAGAAAGATTCCGGGGTTCAATCCGATTTCGGAAGTTTTGTTGGCGCTGAGAAGCACCGTTTGTTTCACGACGTTTCGCCAAAATCTCATTTGGCATTTTCAAGTGCAGCTGTACGTCTGGTGACTCGACGGCAACTACTGTTCGCCTCTGCTTGTGTCTGGTTTTTATTGGCATTGGCTGGTCTCGTTTCCTGATTGGCCGGTTCGCTGCATAGGCTCCGCTCCCTCACTTCTTGACTTTCTTCCTCGATGTATGTTTTTACGTCTTGTGTTGTTTTAGGCGTTTTCGTGTTTTTTAAAATTATTTTCCAAGTCACTGGAATACTCAGAGCATCGTCTCGTTTGTTTAGGTGTCCGGATTCTTCTATTTCTAGAGCTTCTCTTATGGTACGGACCCTGTAGTTTTCTATGGATGCTATTTCTCTTGATCGGTCAAAATCGATTCTTGTTGCTTGATGATGTTGAAACAGGGCTGATATTGTTTGTTTGTTTCTGACGCTATTTTTATGTTCTTGTATTCTTGCCGATATTTTTCTGTTCGTTTGTCCTATGTATGTTTGGCCGCAGTCTGCACACGGTATGCTGTAGGCGCCGTGGTTTTCTAATCCGATTTTATCTTTCGGG
>JARQZK010000328.1:0-26010 GCA_030704885.1 Cynegetis impunctata | reverse complement strand
TTTTTAAAAAATTTTAAATTAGTGTCCTTCGACGTTCTCCAACATGTTTCCTAACATACCTACGGAAGAGTGTATACCTCTAATTGAAAACATCTTAGAAAAACAAAAAAACTCTTCCAGCAACAAAAACAGAATTCTCAACATTATTTAATGTTGTTTTGAGACAGAACTTTTTTAGATTCAAAAAACAAAATATATTTACAGAATTCAGGTCTTCCTATGGGTTCTCCCCTCAGCCCGTTATTAGCAGACATATTCATGGACAACATGGAAACCACAATATTAGAATCAGATCTATCTAAAAAAGCATATTATTTTTTGGTACCGCTATGTGATGATATCTTGGTTGGATTCAATGGACAGACCGACATATTAAATTATACCTAACATATCTAAATTCAATACATGATAAGATCAAGTTCACAGTAGAAACAGAACAAAATAATTCGCGTTAAATTTTCTCGACCTAACAATATCGAAACAACAGGATAAATTTTCATATAGAATATTCAGGAAACCTACTTTCTCTCAGACGCCATCAATAAGTTATAATTCTTTCAGTCCAATTAGCCATCGACTCGCGCTCTTAAACTCAATGCATTCACAGGGCTTTTTCGGTTCCTTTGTCAAAACAAGACCTATATGGTAGAAATTGACGTGATTCGCGCGATAGTATTAACAATGATTTTCCACTAAAATAATAAATAGTTTAATTTCGAAAAAAGAGAAACATTTTATCAATTTGAAATTTATATGGACCATACTGCCAATAACAAAAATATGTACAAAAGTTTGTGAGCATCCCTTATACGCACATCCCCGCTTCAAAGATCATTCAATTCTTTAAAAATAATAATTTGAATACTGCTTTTTCGAGTCACAGCAGATTAGATAGAATGATTTTTAATAACCAAAATGTCAAAAGTCGATCCAATGAGAGAACAGAATTTATAGAATGGACTGTGAAGAATGTAATTCAACATATATAGGTCAGACCGGAGATGTTTTGAAAACCAGGCTAAAAGAACATCTAAAAAAACGGACAAATCAGCAATTTAGGGAACATCTAGAGTCAAAAAAACATAACATCTCAGCCTCTTTCAATCCAAAAATTCTTCATTACTGTGATAAAGGTATGATAATGAACTTCCTGGAAGCCATGGAAATAAACAAGATCCAAAAATCCCATAATTACATTCTTCTTAATGACCAGTTAGACTTAAACCACTCCCCACTGTTAAATCTCTGATAACTTGGACCCATCGATAACATTTTACCAACCCCAGGTACCGAACCGAAATACTTATATATTTTCAAGCGATGTCTTTGCAATTATGTATTCAGTCTTGATAATGCTGTAACAGGCGAAACTAGTCGAATAAAAAGTTATTTTCATTTTGTGGTATTTAGACAAGTTATTTTCTTATTATTTAATTTTTTTTAATATAAATATGAACTACCACAGAGTTGATTCATCGTCCATCGAATTTACTTGTTTAATATTTCCCAAAACTATTTTTCTTTTTTAATGTTAATTTACTCTTTCTGAGATCTCTCGGATGGAATTAATCGCCTCCGTGGCAAAGTTTGACCAAATCTCCCATACCGGAGAGTTCAAACAATAAACTACAAATAAGTGATTTTCTTCCATAACAGAGGATTTCATTATAAAAATTTCATTAAAAACGGCTACTTCTATATAAACGAACTATACCGATAATTTTTGCTTTACTTGTTTAATATTTTCCCAAAACTAATTTTCTTTTTTAATATTAATTTACTCTTTCTGAGATCTCTCGGATGGAATTAATCGCCTTCGTGGCAAAGTTTGACCAAATCTCCCATACCGGAGAGTTCAAACAATAAACCACAAATAAGTGATTTTCTTCCATAACAGAGGATTTTATTTATTAAACTATTTTCATCTCCAAATTTTCAATCCAATACTTAGCTACGCCGTTCTGATGAGGACCAAAGAGTCCGAAACACGTGTCAACGGCTGCTTCCATATAAGCGTACTATACCGATAATTCTACTCCACTTCTTTAATGTTTTTCCCATAACTAATTTCTTTGTTGTTAGATAAATAGTACCCCTATTATTATTATTTTCAAACATTACGTAGGTAAAGGTTTCTTTGGTTTCCCTTACCATCTAATAATTACAATTTTGAATATTAATATTAGACTGAATAGCATATACAAAGCAGCCCTGTTTATTCAATTTTTTCAAATCAATAAATGTCAAAGAAATTTCAATTTCGAATGTCGTGGTGAGGCGTCAACTTTTTGATAAAATTGAGTTTTTTAAGATTCAACCAGCCTGTTATTGCTAATAATTATCAAAAGATTATATATATATATATATATATATATATATATATATATATATATAAATATATATATATATATATAAATATATATATATATATATACAGGCCGTTTTTTTTTAGCTGATCCCACTATTGCTATCTCGGAAACAGAGAGACCTATAAGGTCGGTTAAATTGGGTGAAAGTTTCCAATTTTGGGAGCAATAATAAGCGTCTTTCAGATCTTGAATATCAATGTTTGTTTTTGAGATATTCGCCAAAAACTTTTTTTTGGCTCTTCCGCCTCCATTTCGAATGATATTAGAAAAAGTCAGAGGAGTTTCAACAATGTTTCATATTCTTTATAAACTGATATGAACCAATTTTCAATGCGACGTTTCGTTCATTAGATTCCATCATCAATTTTATTTTTTCAAATATGGGCCTCTACATTTTTTCAAGAATTCTGGTAGCCACTGTTGTAACAATTAATTAAGTTGTAGCTATTAATTACAATACATGTATTTCTCGACGTTTTTCTCCGAAAAAACATCATCAATATTTGGTCAAACAATTTCCGTTAGTGTAGTCTGAAAAAGGTAGAAACCAAACTTTTAGAACTCAAAGATACTCCATACATCTTTTGAAATTTTGAACGTGTCTATGCATTCCAGGGTTTTCGTATGAATATGAAAGAACTGTTCAAAATCCAACTTTTATGGAACATAAATGCTTGTTTATGATGTCTTCTGGCAAATAGAAATCTTGGAGAAAAAATTCTGAGACTACTGAAATGGATTTATTGTTTCAAAGTGAGCCATAAAACAGAATTACAAAATGTCAAATCTATTTACAAGTACATGAAAAATTATTTGATTCCTGTGAATTTGTGAGGTGAAAACCATGAATTTTTTAAATGACGAGAGAGTTGATTTGCTTTTCGTATACGCGAAATGTTTGAGATATGCTACTAGATCTCTAGCTATGTATAGGGAATTGTACCCCGAGAAGTATCAGCCATCCGAAAAATATTTTCAACGCATTGAGAGGACTTAACAGAATCATGGTTCATTAGAAATACCCTCGAGTAAGAGCTGTACAGTAAATAACAGAGGTGACGATACTGAAATTGACAATTTTTTATTCGATTGTAATTAACAGCTGAATTTGTTGCAACAGTGGCTACTAAAATTGATGAAAAAATTTTGAGGCCCATATTTGAAAAAATTAAGCTGATGATGGAACCCAATGAACGAAACGTCGCTTTGAAATTTGGTTCATATCAGATTCTAACGAGTATGAAACATTATTGAAACTCCCCTGACTTTTTCTTAAATCATTCGAAATGGAGGCGGTAGAGCCAAAATACGAAATTTGACTGTTTTAGTTTTTGACGAATATCTCAAAAACAAACATTGATATTTAAGATCTGAAAAGGCTTATTATTGCTCCCCAAAATTGGAAACTTTTATCCCATTTAACCGACCTTGTAGGTCTCTTCGTTTCCGAGATAGCAATAGTGGGATAAGCTGAAAAAAACGGCCTGTATATAATATATATATATATATATATATATATATAAATATAAATATATATATATATATATATATATATATATATATATATATATATATATATATATATATATATATATATATATATATATATATATATATATATATATATATATACATATATTGAAGTGTTTTTGCCTGGAAAACTAAGTTCCGGAGGGAGCCTGTGATTGAAAAATTGACTACAGTGCCCTCATGTGATCCCGAATATTGTGTGAATAGAAATACCTACCAAAATGGACATAACAAACAAAAATATGAAAAACTTTTTCAATTACTGTGAATCAATTAACTCTTCGTCTTGATGTTTTATTCTTTATTTTGTGTTAATACTCAAAATATTATTATGAAAAGAATATTGGAGTACTAGAAAAATTGACTCCAAATTTTATTAACATTCATATTGAAGAGACCGATACTTAGTGAAAATTAACAAACATCCTAATAAATAAAATATGTATTAAATTTTCAGGAATTTAATTGAATAAGTGTGATGCGCTTGTAAAATCTTCAGATACAAATAGAAACCAAAGCTGAATGTTCAAGGTGCAATATTATACAGAAGTGCGAAAAGACCAATTGTGTAGAAACAAATTTTGTTCGAAGGAACATGAACATGGGAACGAACAAAACAAATTCTTTGGATCACACTCTTGAAACATAATCATGATTTTTCAATTTATCATACATAAACTCATGCACATACATATATCTCGTACATAACAATTCAACCGACACAAAATGGCTGCTTTGAATAGCATGATTCACAGATTATTAAATAAACCTATGTCAATTAATAACTTCAATAAGGAACATATAATATCATTAAACAAATCGAAATTAATAACAGCGATCATCCATCTATTTCCATCAATATTATGTAGGAAAAAAAAGTACAAAAAAAACAATCTCCTTGACATATCCAGAGTACAAAACAATGTTAAAATTCTATAGTTAAATTTGCATTGGAGGTCCAAAAAAAAGTTGTTAGTAAACAGAACTTCAACATATCCTTTCGTGGGAATAATTTTGTTCTAATTGACACAAATTATTCGAAAATCATTGAGTCTGATGAATCAGACAGTTAGAAATTTGGAAGATGCAGTAAAGTTTATATTATAATTTCGACACAAGAATTAATAAACATAAAAATAACTCTTAACAACATGAAAATAATCGAAATTATTCTGAATATTCATTAGAACAGAGTCATTATTCAATCTGAAATTTGAAATATTTCCTCAATAAATAAAGGTTTACAACTTAACTCATGGGAAACAGCAGAGATTATAATCATTTAGCAAATTTCCAGTATTTGTAAATCAACTAGACTGTTTTGAATTTGTTCACATTTTAATAGCGTGCCTGGGAGTTCTAAAAATGCCTGAACTTTATTTCTGAATCTGTTTAAGTACCTGTTTAGTTTAGTATGAATTCTTTGATAATAAATTTCATTATCAGTGTCCGATGAAACCCTGGTAGAGACGTGCCTCACAATGTAATAATAAAAGTTGCCTTCATTTTATATAACTTATTTCGTTACAACAGCTCTCACGTATTCGAAATATTTGAATACTTTAGGGATCATCATCAGTCAACCATCTCGTGTCCACTGCTGGACGTAGCTCTCTCTCATTCTTCTCCATGCATCCCGGTCCTGTGCTACCTGCATCCAGTTGCTGTGGCAGCGTTTCAAATCGTCGGTCCATCTTGTTGGTGGACGGCCTCTATTTCGGTAGGCTTCTTGTCTCTGCCTCCACTCTAATATTCCTTTTGTCCACCGGTTGTCCATAATTCTGGCGACATGTCCTGCCCAATTCCACTTGAGGGTTGTTATCTTCTCTATTGCGTCCAAAACTCCTGTTCGGCGTCGAGTTTCTCGGTTTGGAATTCTTTGTCTGAGAGAGATACCCAACATGATGCGTTCCATAGCCCTTTGTGCTACGCGAATTTTGTGGACTGTTTTGTTCGTAAGTGTCAGGGTCTCTGCTCCATTGGTAAGAACTGACAGCACGCACTGATTGAATGTTTTCCTTTTAAGGCTTACTAGGATATCTGATTTGAAAACATAATTGAGTTTGCCGAAAGCTACCCAGGCCAATCTAATGCGGCGGTTTAGTTCGATGGTTTGGTTATCTCTTCCAAGGCAAATCTCGTGTCCCAGGTATTTGTAAGAAGTAGTCTGATCGATGGCTACTCCAGCAATGTTTATGCTTTCGCTGAGTATTAGATTTGTCATAATTTGTGTTTTAGACATATTTATTTTCAGTCCTACTTCTAGGGAGGAGTGGTGGAGTATGTTCAGTAAGTCTTTAGCCTCGTCTATACGGTCCGTCATTAGCACAATATCATCCGCAAATCGAAGGTGGTTTAGATTTTCTCCATTTATATTGATACCTTTTTCATTCAGATTTGCCCCCTTGCATGCATACTCCAACAGTGTGGTGAACAGTCTTGGTGAAATGGTGTCTCCTTGCCGAACTCCGCGTTATATGGGGAATTTTTCGGTTTCTCTATCGTCCTGTCTAATACTTGCTGTGGCGTTCCGATATATATATATATATATATATATATATATATATATATATATATAAATAGATATATATATATATATATATATATATATATATATATATATATATATATATATATATATATATATATGTATATATGTTTAATGATGTTTGTATATCGGTGGTCTATACGACATTCCGTTAAAGCTTCCAGTATTTTTCCAAGACTGATTGTGTCAAAAGCCTTTTCGTAATCCACAAATATCAGTACTAGAGGCTTTTTGTATTCGACGCACTTTTCTATCATATTTTTTATTGCCAGTAGATGATCATTTGTTCCATATCCAGATCTAAATGCGGCCTGTTCTCGTGACAGAATTCTAATTTATTTTCTAGCCTTTTTGTCAGAACTTTGGTGAATAATTTGTAGATCCTTTAGGGATACATATACCCTAAAAACTATTTCCGAGAAGGACAAAATGGTTAATCTTACTGAGATTTGTGCAAAATTAAAAATTATTTTTGAATATGACCTAAGTGAGCCTCGAATTTGGTAAGCTAAACTATAATATTTTGAGTACCTGAAATCATTTTTTCATGCAGCTGTTTTCCTGGATTGACTGTATAATCATCCAATTCCTTGTCGAAAGAAGTTCGGATGAAATCTAAACTTCCATCATCTCCAAAAGCCCCCCATTCACTATTTATTAACACATTTCCGGAACCCATGTTAATACCGTCGAATAATTCAGCACTCCTTTGTTTTTCTAGATAGCAAGCATTAGTTCCTGTACTAACGACAACTCCAATGCGTGTGTCTGGGTTCTGGAAAGCGGAACTTAGAAGGGTTCCTATAGTATCATTGATAAGTGCCAGAACTTTTACATGACCTGAAAATAATACATACGGATATACCTCAGTAACCTGCATCATTTTAAAAACTTTACTAATTTATGTTGAGAGTGGAAATATTAATTTTTATTTTTTAATTATTTTTCAACAAATTTTTTTATTGTAGAGCAAATTCTGTACAGATATTATTTTTTGTGTTTGTCGTTTCAAGTATATATTCTTCAGGCCTGAGTATAACTGAATCTTAACATTATATGGAAATAATTCACAAGAATATATTGCTTCATCCCGTTCTATAATCCGGCTTTGTGATATATAAATGATTTGGAATTTGGTTATGAACAATATATCCGAAAAATAGCATTCTAGGGCGATTTGGAGGGTACATGGGGCTAAAAAATTTGATTTTGAAGATTTTTTTGCACCATCCAAATCGAGTAAGAGGGTTGAACATTTAAAAGTGTAAGTTGTTGCTAAAAAAGTACCGTTTCGCCTTTTTTCTCCGTGGCGTTTGAAGTTTTACGTAGGTACCTCTATGTCTTAAGGTGAATAAGTTAGAATATTGCAATTCAGTATGTGGATTGAGTTGATGCCATGGATCTGTTCATTGGCAGTTTCAATTGATTTCATTCATTTCAAAATTTCTAGTGGTGTTGTAGATTTTCGAGCATCGCGCATCCCTTCAGCAACTATAAATTTAATAAGAATACGGCAGATTTGTTCGTGAACCTGGTTGATGTTAGGAAGGTGCTATTTGGGGGTTTCAAATATTTTTTTTCACCTTAATTTTAATGTAAAAATTTCATGTTTTTCTGCAGGTTTTCAATCTTTGTGCATCTGTTCAGCTGCTCAAAATTAACTTAGGAGGTTTAGTATTTTTATGTGGAAAAATGAGGTAAAATACGAAATTAGTGACGGAGCCATGCTGCTCCTGGGTTTTTTCCTCATAAGTTTTTGTGAAACAGTAATTATATGGGTCAATAAAAGCTTCAACTCAGTGTACTAAGTAATTAATATTCTCCATGTTTCGAGAAATTACTTCAATTTTGTCTTCATTCCTGAAATTCTATTATCAGCTGTGACTGTTTGTTAGCAAGTACAAATAATGAATCACTGTTTCACCTCTTGATAGTGGCAACTGTCGCTGTAGTATTTCAAGTAATTTGAAAATCAGTATTATCATCAATATTATTTTATGATGAAAAGTGAGTAGCTCAATATGAGAATAGCTTCCATAGATTTATCACGTATTTATTCATGTAATAAAAGAAATATTTCTAGGTTCAATCAATTCATCTTAATTTATTATTTGAAATGATTCCCCCTGATCCGATTTCTATATCTTTCAATAGTTTCCTTTCAATAACAAAGAAAATAGTTTAACAAATACTACTTTGATAATGCGTAAGTCCTTATATATAATTAAATGTTGGAGCAAAGGAGTGTATCATTTGTGCATGTATTTTTTACAAATTTATACGAATAATAATTGGTTATTACTGCAATAAAAAAATCATCTAAACTCAAAGATGTTCTGTTGATAAATGAGGGAAATCTACCTTCAATTCCTCTTCTGTTGATTGCATTCTGAAGGAGCTGTACCACATCGTTTCCTTCTACATCTGAACAATTGAATCCTTTAGTCCATCTTCTCAAAATTCCTGAGGTTAAACTCTTTTGGATGACTGGAAAGCCGAACGTGAATCCCAGGGGTAAGGTTTCAGTTAAAAGATTTTCCTCTTTCATGAACTTGTATAAACAGTCGGCTACGTGATCGAAAAGATGCTCTCCAGAGCCGAGCATTATATGCTTGGGTATGGAAAATAGTTTAGAGCGTATCTCGACATTTTCTTTCGTGAATTCCACTAAGAGTATCCTGAAATGTTGAATATAATTTCAAGCATCAGCAAATTTACCTCCGCTTTTGCATTGACAGCATTATGGCTGAGAACTTACGTCTTTCTTCAAATGAAAATTCATATTTAGTTCACTTTAATAGTTTTATGTTATTACTAATGCGAATGTATTTTGGCTACAAGGTTGCATATTCAGTGCTGAACTACCAAAAGCGCTACTTTTTTTATAGAAATCATACCTCAAGCCCGCTCCACTCAAATCGAGAGCCAAAAATTTGCCCTCTTCGTTTCCTGTTGGTAAATCTTGCACATATGTCACGTAACATTTCACAACAGCGGTTTCGTGCGTATTTTTAGCTAGTCCCTTATTAATATCGATTATAAATCTTCTTTGAATTTCGAATAGAGTCCTGTCGTTTAGAAAGAAACTTCGGAGTTTTTCTTTAATTTTCGGAGAAACGACCGGCCGCATTTTATTACATTTCAAATATTCCTTAGAATCAACAGGAATAGAACCTCTTGGGGGTTTCTGAACGTCACTTGGTCGGCAACTTTCTTGCATATCGCTGTCACATCTGTAGAAAAAAACTGCCAGAGCAGCACAAATGAGGTATGAACGAAAAATAAACTGCATTTTCTGAGTTTGTTACTGAAAATTTCGTCTCAGAAAAAAAATCGATTTGATGAATGTCAAATTAGAAGGAAAATGTCAGGCAATTTTATTTCCAGTAAGGTATTCTGTTGCTGATATATTATCAGTTACAAATTAGTCCCTTGGTACTAGCAAATTTGATGCTTATCATTTTTATTATAAAGCATCGAAAATATATCCTCAAAAAATTTCGCACAACAAATTTAATATTTGTTGTATTGGATTAAGCTATGAGCAGCTGTAAAATAAGGTATTTTGAAAAATCAACATTCGTGTGCATTCTATCTAGATCATTTGAATGATATCTCCGATTAGTAATATAATATTGTTATGAAAACAACTAAGGCCACACTTTGTGGTTTCCATCAGTTTCAAAGAACGGTGATCAAACAGCTCTATACATTCTGGAAATAAAACTTTCTGGAAGAAAATTTCGCGAGAAAGTATGATATGTATGTAAGGAAGCATAGGCTGGCGCTGGAAGATAAGCAAGTATTACAGAAAATTCTGGAAGATCTTCTTCTAGAATCTAGAACAACGTAGAAAGGAGGACAAATAAATAACATAATTTAGAATAACGTGAATCACAGTCACTGAAAGAACTAGAGAGATGTATAGCAACTGTCGAACAATTCTCCATATTTTAAATCTCTAAGCCACCTAGTTTTGGCAGAGAAACTTTCTGGCCTACATTTAAATGACACTTTGCTGTAGCAACTCAAACTAATTGTTCAACAGATAAAGTTAAATATGGGGACTAACATATAGAGATGTTGTATCATTTCCAAGAAGGAGGTCAGCATTAAGGGACAATATATTCTACTGATTCAACATCTTCCAATTTTAAGATCTCGAACAGGAAATGATGGATACATTGGGGAGCTAGAATTTTAAACTGCTAAGCTCACATCTTTCAATGGCCTGGGAAATGTGGTCACACTAGGGGAGAATGTCCAGAAGAATTGAGGGGCAATTAAAGGATTAGAGAGAGAATAAGAATAGAGGGCAGTGTTTTTTATGTGGATATTATGGGCATACTAGGAGAGTTTCGTTCTAGTACAATTAGACAGAAAGAGTGGGAGAAAGAGAGGCAGAGAGATAGAATAACTCGATCAGAGGCCTGTGGTGTTAATGTGGAAAATATGGAAAAAAATGTCGCTTCCAATGAACTATGAAGTTGCAGAGTAAAAGTTCAACAATCAGCGTCTTTGATAGTACAGATGATTAATCTAGATAACCTTGCAAAGAAGAATATCGTCACTGTTAGAAAGTATAAACAAAGGAAAGCATTTTCGACTGGAAGATCAACGATAGGAACTATGGACACAATGGGACTCCTTAAAAATTGAAACTAGTAAAAAGACTTCCAAAACCAATAACCTCAAAAATCCAAATCAGTGCGAAAATAAAAAAAACGTCGACAATTTTATAATTTTCTCTCGTGAAGTTCTCCTATGCTATTATGTATGCATCACAGAGCAACAAATATAACTAGATTATCGCCTTCGAGAGTAGTAATCAGGTAAATGATTGTGATTACGGCAGCACCGAGCGTATGCGGTGCACACTTCCTCCCAATTCATTATGAACGTCGAACACTTATTAACCGACAGTGGTGGACCAATTTGAGAAAATCAGGATTTGATGAATATGAGTAATAATTTTATATTACTTTTTCAGGTATTTGCGGCTGAGAGTGATTATTTCATGCTGCTGAGGTAATAGTCTGATATTTAGTAGTCACTCGGGCAGACGTGGAGCTCATGTAGCGCGACGATCAGATCTCGCAACATATTTAAAAAACACTTCGATAAAGGAATTTCGGAATTGGGACAATATAATCAGTACACTCAACTAAACAAACTTGAACCCATAATTAAGAAAACTATAATTATAATCTATATACAGTTAATATCTACTATAGGCATCTGAAAATAAGAATGCAGCGCCAATGTGGCCAGTCGTAGAACTATAAATATTGACATTGGAATATTTATGTTGTATTTGTTGTGTGTTTATTTGTGTTTTTGAAATATAATTTTACCATAAATATAAAGACTCTTCAGGCTTCTTTAGTGAACAAGTGTGTTACTGTGTATGTATTCTCATTGCTATTGAGGCGGTAGGTGATTATCATCATTTGTTTTGTAGCCAAATTGAGAGAAATCTTAGGTTAGATCATGAGATGAATATCTTAATTCTCTGATTGACTCGTTCAATATGTACTCTAGCAGCTGCTATTTTGGCATTCAACAATGCTTCCTCTGTAGTCAACTGTTTTTTGTCTTTCAAAAATGGTGGCCTGATCAACTATATTTTAAACTGTTGACAAATATCATCTATCAAGAAACCTTTGTCCACCATAATAGCATCCTGTGAGCTTTCTAACTTTAAAATTACGTCACTTTGTTGGAAAATCGTTTTATAAGATGCTCTTCCCCCATATGGTTCACTAATATAAGTAATTAAACCTCCAGGAGAAACACCTGTCATGAATTTCACTGTGTTATTAGATTTATACTGATTTATCCTGCAGCAAAAGCACTTTGGTTTCTGTATAAAAATTTCTGTACAGTCTAAGATGATTCGAATATTTTGAAAACTTTCAAAACATTTTGGCATGTTTTTCTGTATTTCAGAATATTCTGGGAATCTTATGACACAACTAAGAACTCTACTCATAATGGGTAGCATTTCATACATATATTTTAGGCATAATTCTTGTGAAATGCCAAATAAAAGAGATAATGTCACATATGTAAGGTCACATTTCAATTTTGTCAATACTAAAACAATACGCTGTTTGATTGTTAATCTATGTGACCGTTGATCACTGTAAATAGATTGTACTGCTTTTACTATTGTATCTAATAGTTTTATATTATTGAGACCAGTGAAACTGTTTAGAGGACTATCTGTAGTTATCAGATCATACAAAGTAGAGACTTTAGGAGTATTCCTTTTTCCATTCTACACAAACACGATATTTATCACCAACTGGAGGAAAAGCATGGAAATTCACATTTGAACATTTCTTTTCCCAGGAAGAACACTGAGGAACTGAACAATAACGATTAAAACGACTCATAGCTTTCAAAATGATTGCAAATAATAAATATTTGTAAAGAATCACACAAAAACAAACACAAAACAAAGGTGAACGTAAGAACTATGTCAAGATTTTTAGTTATTCTGATTGTCACCAGGCGGCGTAGCACTTATTTTGATTCGCCTATAATATCGGACTCGGTATGTACATCTAATAGCATTGCTTCTTCTTCTTCCTTTTTGTTAGGCATCTGCCTTGTTCTCTAATTTCTTTAGAGTTGTAGCTGGGATGATGAATTCCAGCTTTCATACCAACGTATGGGTGGACGTCCAGGTTGTCTGCTGGATCTTGGGTAGGGTTACCATCCGTCCGGGTTTCCCTGGATTTGTCCTAGTTTAGGAGGCGTCCGGGGGTCGTCCGGGCGGGGCTTTCTAAATATGTCCGGGCAAAACCCGGACAAATTTTGTGTCCGGGTCTGTGAAGATTGAGTGTCAGTGACGGAGATGAGCTATTAAATGCAAACCAGTTGTGGTCGAATTTTTTCGAAACATCTATATTCTAAACTGCTCAAAATTGCATAATAATATTTTTGTATACCAGCTCACAATGAGAATGTAGAGTGAGTTTTTCCGCTAGGGTCGCAGTAATGGAGGAAGGAGAAAACCTTGCTAAATACACATACGCTTTCTTCTCTGATCAAAATAAAGTCTAATTTTAAAGACTTGAGTTGCTTCGACTTTTACAAATTCATGATGGAAAAGAAAGACATTTTGGAAAAATTGGCAATTCTGAAAAATTCCAAGTTGAATTAGTAAAAAGAACTTGATCTCGTTAAAATTAAAACTTGTTACTTACTTTTGATTTATAGTTAATAAATAATTTAGACTTTTGGGTACTTAACCTATCTAACCGAACTAGATGACCTATCCTATAATTTGCTATTACAATTTAGAATCTAGTCTATTTGATTTTAAATCTACCAAAAATTATCGTCATGAGTTGTTTATTATTTGATGATACCAAAAAGAAAGAGAAAACTGTAAACTGTGTATAATAGAATTTTACTTTTTTCTTGTTGTTCTGTTTATATGGCAAACAAACGGTTTAAAGTTTAAATAAATGAAAAAATTAAAATATAAACGATGTTTTATTTCATTTTAAAAAAATGTTCAAGGGGTGTCCGGGGAAAAACAAAATTCCACAGAAATGTCCGGGGTTTTTAAAATTTTTGTCCGGCATCGGCAATTTAGGTGATGGCAACCCTAATCTTGGGAGACCATCCCTTGCAATCTTCGGCAAACTGTTGTCGTCCATCCGACGATTCATTGCAAAATAAGCAAACTCATTTTAGCTCCCTATTGATATCAAAGCGGTTTCGTCAAACGTATTTTCTTGTTCGGTTAAGACGTAAAACATTTTTTTGGCATAGTCCAGAATTCTTCAAATTCCTTAATTAAAGAATGGACACTAATGTCTGCTACAATCCACTTAAGCAGAACATTTTCAATATCAAGGAACCAAATTTACATCAAGTTCATAATTTTTTCTGATTACCTCAATCGCATCCATGACATAAAACTGTATATATATATATATATATATATATATATATATATATATATATATATATATATATATATATATATATATATATATATATATATATATATATATATGCATACTTATCCTTTTGCTTCCAACATTCAATTCGAACTGAACATCACTAGCAAACTGAATAAAGAAAATACTATCATCACCCTCCACCCCATACCGGCATTGAATGCTATGAAAACGCTGACACTTACGCCATATCTGCCGCAGATGCAAGTGCTGAAATATACCATCAAATAACACCAACACACTTTCAACCCATTGTAAGGCAGTAAAATCACTGATAAACATTTAATATAACGCGAAACAGAACCTACGTGTTCAATTAGTAGCGAGGATATAACGGTAGAACACTTACTTATTAACTGTGTTATGTTCAATGGAGAATGACAAACTTATCTGATAACACAAACTGTATTTAGTTCTCAACATTCAGAAACACTTTAACAATAATCATTATTGAACCATATTAAATATAAAAATTGAGAAATGAAAAATTCCGGCACTATTTGGATAGTTGAATGAATAATAAATCGTTGGCAAAAAATTCTTATCGTGATTTTTCAATTGGTTATACAATAGTTAATTGATAATTTTCTGCTGCTTGAACAAGAATTTGCAAGTGTGATAACTCTTGAACTGTAAAACCGAATCTTTTTTCTTTCTTGGAGTTAGTTTTGAAAGGCTACTAAATAGATCCCCATTGAAAAAATTTGAAAAATTTAATTTTTCAGTGTTTTATTAATAATTCACGTAATTGCAAAATAAAAAAAATAAATAATAAAATTTTTATTTCAGTTCTCCTGTAAACAACGTATTCATTTATAACAATTTTTCATACAAAAGGAGACGAAAATTAAGAAAAACCATTTTCATGCAGCTTCCGATAATAAAAAACGGATCATTGACATTATTAAATTTTTTATTTTGCATATACGTAAAATTGAAAAATTAAAATTTTTATTCTGAAGCCTTTGAAAAATAGATCCAGACCTATAGTTGGACAGTTATAACACTTACAATTTTTATGTTCAAGGCCAAAAAAATTAATAATTAACTATTGCATAACTAATTGACCCATTCAATAAGCGCCTGAATTTTTTCGTTCATAAATTTTCGTATTCAATATGGTTAAATAAAGATTATTTTTAAAGTGTCCAAAATGGGCGTGACTTGCGCAAGCCAGTTTACCCGTTTTCGGTAAAACTTTTAAAGTGATTTAAAGTGCAACTTGATGGTTGCCCAGTACATTTTTCAAGAAATGTGCGAGAACATTCAGATTATGTATATCACCAGAGGTGGATTGGACGAGGAAGCCTATTTCCTTGACCACCCAGATCCCCTGACTTAACCTGTCGGATAAAAGACATTGTCTACCAAATTCCTCCAACAACGAGGGTTAACACGAAAATACGAATAGAAGAGGTCATTCGTAGCCTGTCAGTAGCAGAAATTCAAGCTGCTGTGATGTCCACGAATGAGCGGCTCCAAAAATGCATTGAGTGTGTTGGAAGACAATTCGAGCATTTAAGGAGGCATTAGTTCAATTTCAAAATAAATTTTATTATGTTGCTTACTATGCCCCTACACGATTTTTCAAAAGCTTTTTGAACAAAGAATACTTTCATTTAAGAATCATAAAATTATGACATTTCATCTTTCATTTGAAAAAGACAAATAAATTAAAATAAATACAGGTGTAATGTCGTCTTTTTAGAATATTATGATGACTAAATTTTCTTCCTTCGATATCTTAGGCTTGGAATAAGATACCGCGATGTGGTTTCCACTTGCCTATTTTGATATCATTACACTTCATTTTTATTGGAAAAAATTCATATTAGTGCATTAAATTTTTCAAAGAAATTAGCAATTTTCTATTATCATATTAAAAAACGCACTCAAGCGCCATCACTAAAAATTTGACATATGACAGATAAGATAGATTTGATGATCTAATAAATGCTTTTCCAAACGAGACCAACTTTGTTAAAATCCGTTCAGTAGTTTAGAAGTTACAGCTGCCTATTCAAAAAAACATTGAATTACCCCCCACCACTTCATTTCAATAGATACGTCAAAAAGTGTAAAACAGAAATTAATCGAATTGAGCTTACTTTGAAAAAGTATATGTTTTTGTGATACATTTACAAGGTGAATTTAAGAGAAAAATCACTTCAAAAGTTTCAGATGGCGGTTACGCCCCCTGGCGGCCATCTTGGAAACATAAAAATAATTTCCAGGATTTTGTTTTGACCACTTGAGTGATAAATTTTTGTACCGTAAGTCTCTACGACGAATAGTTTACGAGATACAGCACTTTGCATTCTTATCTGGCCAGCCTGTACAATATCATACATTCGTAATATAACGCATAATATGTATACTAGTTAATACTGATCAATGCAATATTTTCAATATTAGAGTCATATTTCATTATATACTATTTCAAGAGTCATTGTGAATGACATTTATTAAATTTTCACAAGTTTCCATATTAATTATATGAGAATATTCCTAATCTATTTCGGTAAAAACAAAATGTGCCATCACTTTTCATTCAATTTCCATACAAAAAATTTGTTCCTTGGAACTTTTTCAGTTAATATTTTTTTTTCAAGTTAACACATTATTGTTTGTTGAATACCCTGGATGTAAACCAATTGTTACAAAATTTTTTTTACTTCAAAGGTTTTTGCTAGCTCATTCCACAACATAGCATAGGAACCTATTTCAGCAATAAAACTCATTTAGTCATTTCTTTGCGAACGAGATTGAATCAGTATAGCGTAAACGATATATTTTAAGCAATCATTAAAAATTGTTCTAAACCAATGAAATCATATTAAGTGCCTGTTATTCAAGTGAGATATATCTGCAAGTCGAATTACTCGTAGTTAATTTTTCATCCTACGGTTTACGTTCTTTTTCTTCTTCTTGTGGTGCCGTACCCGGTTTAGGGTGTGGCGACCTCTCTACAACTACTCGTTCTGTGCGTGATACAGCGATACACGAATAGAAGGGACCTACAGTTTCACGACGGTTCCGAACGTCTTACAGAGAGGCTTTACTAGGCAGAATACTGCTCGGTGGTTTGTCATTGCCTTCCGAGAGGTGGCTCCGCATAAATTCGTTGGTTCGGCCGGGATTCGATCCAGCGACCTTCTGTTCAGTAGCCCAACGCACTCACCACTGAACTACGGAGCCACCACGTTGTTTTTATACACGTCTTATGCAGAGTAAGTTACTAAATTTGAATTGGTTAATTTGCCATATATTTATAATGGCAATTGCTAAAAATAGTTTCGTTATTACCTATGCCTTATTTTGGAATTTTTACGGCTAGTTTTTCATTCACATAAATTCAGTTATGACGGTGAGTTTTTTATTCACATAACTTCAGTTTAAGAATACTAGGAATTTCTATAAACGGGATGTCATAAAACTGATGATGATGCTGACTTGTTTTTCTTTTCATTTTCGAACCTTCTACAAATTCGGTTTTCTTTAATTCACATTGATCTACATTTCTACTTAGTATTCACCTTTCTTTTCAAATCAGATTTCGAAAATGCAGCATCACATACAAAATCTACTACATGCCACTGTCTAGAATTCAAATTGTTGAAGGAAACATCGGCCTCGTTATCTTCATTGAACTTTAACTCTTCTAGAGTTAGAAAATTGTGGAAGTTTCATGGTATAATATCTGTCATAGTTTCCATACCTTCCAGATAACACATTTCACCACGAAGCCTGAATTTTTTAGCCATCCGTTTCAACGTTTCGGGAAGTTACTCAGTGCTTCATCAGTTTTTTGAACAAATATTGGAACTTCAAGTCATGAGTGTATATCAAATTTTGAATGCTCATCCTATTTCCCATCCAATGTCAAAGTTTTCTATACTTTTCAGGCTTGTTGCTGCACTTTTATTCTGGTGATAATAATTAAAATACTGAAATGAGAGTTGTAAGCAGAATAAAAGTAGAGCAAGTACACTAGGTTATTCTTACTCATATAATTAAAATTGATGTGTATTACTTATAGAACTTCGATATTAAAAATTTCCTTTCATTGTTGTTTCAGAGATTCGAGTACTCCTAGAACGTTGCCTGTATATCAGCAAAAATTTACTTCAACTACTAATGTTTCATCAGAAAGAAACCAATATGGAGACGACATGGAATGAAAGTAGAATATCTTCACATTGAGAAGCCAACTGAAAAATAATATTTGAACACAAATTTAGTATTGACCTTGCTTGAATTATAACTATGATGTTGCCATACAAAAAAAACCTTTTTTTTCTTCATACATACGAGGAGATATTGATATCTAGTCAACCTAGAGAATGTATGCGAAAAATTTAATTGAGTCTTCAGACATCAGTTGAACAGTTTATAAAAGTTTGTTGCCAATTTAACTCTCATCTCTCGTACATTTCACTGGTATGATTGACCTCTATTATCTTTATGTCCTAAGGATTTTCATTTTCAATTGAATTTTCTAACACTGTGAAGTAAGAAGTAGCTCCCTACTTTATATATAAATCGTTCTTGTTAAAGTGACTTTCAAGAAACCGATTAAATGCATTGGTAGTTGTTCCACTTGTGTTGGGTTCACTACGATTCAGAACTTTATTCATAAACTGATCACAAAATTCCAAAACATTTGACATTATTTTCGAAGTTGTTGTAGCATTTGCTTTTCCTCTAATGAAATTGGCTGGCAAAAACTTTACCTGCTTTATCAGCAATGTACAACAACTAGGTACTGTTTTAATGGCGTCTATCGTAATAGAAATGCTAGCATGCCCGATCGCCTCTAACATTGCCGTAAGTTCCCTGGCAGACCAGACAATAACATCGAACCAATAAATCCTTCAATTGAAAATACCGTACCTCTAAACTTCTCTGCCTGTTCAACCAGTTCATTCGAATAAAAAGTCACCATATCACGATTTTGAAGTCTCGTAGAGGCAGCGATACTGAAAGTGTGCTCCGCGGAGCCCCGGTGCTCCGCAAAGCTTCCGGTAGGGCTCTGCCAACAGTCATAATTAAATGAATACATATATTGAAGTGGCACCTATGTATAAGAATAAAGTTACCTAAGATAAAAATAAACTACCAAAACGGAATGCCTACTCATAGGTTTTGCGGGTATATATTGTGAAGTAAGCGCCTGGCCTATTACATTGCCATCATTCTCCCAGACTATAAGCAATCGAATAATATATATAAATCTGCAAAGCATCTTTCAACAGTGCCAATTTCGAACGATACAGTTTCACGCCGGATTTTGGATCTCGCAGGATACATAAAACAAAAACTTGTGGCACTTCTTCAAAATAACATATTTTTTGAAGTAGGGGAAAGTAGTGTACCTTGGGCCGGTGTGTACCATGAGCCATTCGAAATTTTTGATACTGTGTGAATGTAATGAGAAAGAGGATAGTGGCAATAGCGCTCTTCAATCGCAGACAGGGTGAAACATTTGCTGGATGGTGCATCGTGAAGTTCAGTTAGCATTTATGTTTTACGTGTGTGCTAGTAAAATTTTCGCAGTGAATAGATTTTGTTATACCGAACGTAAGTAATATTTTTTGGTGTTAATTGTTTATATATAAACTACATCATTTTAAAAGAAGACTAATCTTAAAATGAATCATTAGAATTAATGATTAGTCACATATTTTTAAAATATTATCTTATAGGTTATATGTGTGTACCTTAGGCCAGTAAACATGAGTGCACCATGGACCGGCCCAAGGTACGCTATATTGTTTAATTGTAAAATATTGTTTAATTGTAAAATATAACACCTATACTTTTCATGTAAATTGAAACGTACCTAATATTGATTAATTGTTATAGATGCCACGAAGCAAAATAGGTATAAAAAGAAACAAACCAAATGGCCAAATTATAGAAGAAGCAGTGCGATTGATAATTTCAAAATCTTTGTCAATTCGAACTGCCGCCAATACATATTCAATTCCAAGAGCTACACTTCAAAGACATGTGCATAAAGCACAGGGATTAGAAGAATATCATTATACAAATGAATGCAATACTAAGAAGGTCTTCACGGAAGTCGAAGAACATGAGTTAAGGGATTATTTAATGACTGCCACTAAAATGCTCTACGGGTTGTCGATTTTGGAAACCAGAAAATTAGCTTATAACTTTGCGAAAATCAATGAAAAAAAGTATCCTCCTAGTTGGGATGCGAACCTAATGGCAGGAAGAGATTGGTGCAAGCATTTTATGCAGCGAAATCCACTTCTGGTCCTTCGAAAACCACAGTCTACAAGTTTGTCAAGGGCTACAAGTTTCAACAAACATAACGTGAAGCTATTTTTTGATAAATTAAAGTCTGTGTTAGATAAACATCAATTTCCTCCTCAAAATATATATAATATAGAGGAGACGGGAATTATCACTGTGCACCAACCAGTAAAAATTATAGCATCTAAAGGGGCCAGACAAGTTGGTAGTGTTACTTCCGGGGAAAGGGGAGCAAACATTACTCTTATAGCCTGTATAAATGCATTAGGTAATAGTATTCCACCCATGATGATCTTTCCGCGAGTTAACTTCAAGGACTACATGTTAAAAGGGGCCCCCGTAGGAACACTTGGTTCAGCTCATCCCAGTGGATGGTCCAATGGTGAACAGTTTCTAAAGTTTATGATGCATTTTATAAACCATATAAAGCCATCAATAGAAAATAAAGTCCTAATAGTTTTAGACAATCACGAAAGTCATATCACAATAGATATTATCAACTTGGCACGGGAAAATGGAATTGTTTTGCTGACATTCCCGCCCCACACCAGTCATAAATTACAGCCACTGGATCGTGGGGTATTTGGCCCATTTAAAAAGTTTTATAACAGCGCATCTTCCAACTGGCTGCAGATGCATCCAGGGAAACCGATCACTATATATGATGTAGCTGAGCTTGTGGGTTGTGCCTATGCAGATGGGTTTAAAATGGGTAACATTCAATCAGGATTCAAAGCTGCAGGTATATATCCGCTAAATGAAAACATTTTCAAGGATGACGAGTTTTTGACTTCCGAAGTAACTGACCGACCCCTAGACACACCTGATCAAACACAAAATCAAACCAGACACGAAACAACTCCACCACCTATACCGTCGTCCAGTGCAGCTAATTCATATCTGAACAGCATCACTTCTAATGAATTCGGCCCTTTCCTAAAGCACCTCCGAGAACTAACCGCGTCAGGCGACAACCTGGCAGATGCAGAATTTTAACAGAAACACCTGAAAAAAATGAAATACTGGAAAAATCATTAAAGAAATCATTAAATCAACAGAGAAAACGTAAAAGGGTGACCCGCAAAGTTGTTTATAGTTCATCAGAATCGGATTTGGAAATGAGTGACAGTGATTCTCTTGAAGATGTGGATTGGATCCAAGAACATAGCGATTCCGAGCCCTTGCCTAATGAAACACTAACTGATAACTTCGAAATCGTTGTAAAAGAATTTTACATAACCAAATTGGAAGGAAAAAAACAAGTTTATTATTATATAACCGAAGTAATATGCATAACAGATGCAGAATTCCAGGTTAAGTATCTAAAACGAGTTGGTAACCATTTCATTTATGATAAAGAAGACTTATTCACTATCAATAAGACAGACTTTGTCATTAAATTACCCCAGCCATCTAGTCGTGGATCTTCAAAACGACAAATTTTACAGTTTAAAGACATTGACAGCTATTGTTACAATTTGGAATGAACATTTTTGTTATTTTTATAAATAAAACATTAGATTGTGTAGTTCAACACTTATTTAACATTGGCGCTCAAGGTACACCATATATATGTCCAAGGTACAATGCCTAGGTGTACCTTGAGCCACTTCACTTTTTTTTTAATGTTATTAATAAAAGATACCATACAAACAATTTGAATTATTGTATTGTTAAAATGGTTATTTAATACCCTATACTTATCTAGTGACCTAGTATAGAGGATTTTTTTTCTGTTTTGTAAGAAATATGTTGAATTTAAAAAATACGGCCCAAGGTACACCACCTTCCCCTAAACCAACTCGATTGGAATGATTGCATCGATATTTGAACCGATGGAGCCTAAACAATGATAGGGAGAATAGCAGGAGTAGTATCACGAATAAAAATGAAAGCGCCAAATTGTAGTTCCAGCCATTGCATCCTGCATAGACAATCAATCGCGGTTAAAAAAATGCGCGCCCAATCTAAAATTGGTTCTTGAGGCGGTAAAAATAATTAATTTTGTCAAATCACGTCCACTGAAATCCCGATTGTTCTCAGTATATCATAAAACATTACTGCTCTATAGTGAAGTGAGATGATTGTCTCGGGGTAATACTTTGACAAGACTTTTTGAACTAAGATCATAATTATAAAGTTTTCTCACAGATATTCCTTCCAATTCAAAAGACCGTTTGTCCGATTAAAGCTGGTTATTTAAACAAGCAGTTTTAGCAGACATATTTGGAAAACTTAACGAATTAAACATGTCACTATAAGGAAAACAGATAAGAGTTTTCAATGCTAACAACAAGATAACCACCTTCAATAGAAAATTAGATTTTTGGATTACTCGTTTTGGTAGAAGAGAAATAGAATGCTTTTCATTGCTAAGTGAGTTCCTTAGTCATACAAAAGTAGTTCAGAATGAATTATTTGTTGAATTGGTGCATTATTTAAATAATCTGCGAGCGGCTTTTGAATCTTATTTTCCTGAAGAACAGAATATGAAACTGAAAATGATCTCATGCGTTCAAACCCATTTTTCATCCAAATTGCAGAAGCCTGAAAATATGTCAAATCAGATCCATGAATCATTTTCAGAAATGTCATCGGCCACAAGCATGGAATCATTGATCTAAACAATTTCACCGGATGATTTTTGGTACAGGGTTCGTGATGAATATCCACAACTTGCCAAAAAGTCTTTGAATGTTCTTCTGCCGTTCCCAACAACGAACTTGTGCTACAAACACAAAATACCACAAAAGACTGGATGCCGAACCAGACATGAGAACTGAACTTCTATCAAGCCTGACACTACCCAGTTGATGAGGTATAAAAAACAATTTTATTCCTCCCATTTGCTTACTATTTTGTTTTGTATAATTATCAATAAACAATATACATATAACTGATTTTGCTTTTAGTTGAGGTTTAGGGCTCCATTGAAAATTTCGTTCCTTAAAAGGGTTCCGTCACCCTAATAGTTTGAGAATCGCTGGATATAGTACCTCTGGCAAAGCCAGAATCAACAAAGAGTAATTTTAACTTATCTGCCAGGTCCTTTATGAATTGATTTCTTGAATACGTCTGTACAACACAAATCTTTTATCAAAATAAGCAAGGCTCCAGATTCTACAATTTTTATTATCTCCGTTTCATTTCCTTCCTGACTACTGTTAAATAAAATTTGCGGCCGTGAATGCCCGATCATAACTTTATCTCAAGAAGTTTCGGTACCACTAGCCGCAAGTTATAGATTTGGCAAGGTGAATTCGGTTTTTAAAACGAGTTATTCACTTGTTACAATATTGAAAAGAAGGTACAACTATAAAATATATGATTCTCTAGCAAATGCTAAGCTATGAATTAACTAGTAATGATGAACTAGTTTAACTCTGGTTTTCAACCGTGCAGTCTAATATGGGACTAATTCGAGGAATTGGAAAGATGCTAATGTCTACGACAGTACTTCTCTAGTGAGATACCAGTGGCGGATCGTAACTCGTAATTAATTGCGGTCATGTAGCACTTCAAACACATCACTGTTTTTCCTACTACTAAAACGTGTCGTCTATTCAAAGTTGCAGCAGTGACTAACTTTTATTCAATAATCCATGAAGATTCACAGATGAAGATACTTATTTTATTATTGATATAAAATTTATATAGCAATTATTAGTACATTTATCGTACATCTATTCAGGAATGACAACCTTTAAGGAACTCTTCATACACCAATAATCCAAAGAATACAGAGGTTGCATTTCTCCTGTATGAAGTTTGTCAGAATAGAAGATTAGTGAATTATATCTCTGTGTTAACAAATTCTACTAAGATATATAGTTCTATTCTTCAATTTTTTTTTCAAATAACAAGTCACCATTAAGGGATCGATTTCAACTATCCAATATTTTTCGGTTGAGGTAAATAAAAACAACTTATGAATTTTTCCTACTAATAAACTGATATAACCATTCTTTCAATCAAAAACTTACATGTAATCAGTTTTCATAGAAATTGTGATGGTAACTCTGCCGATTCGGACATAACAAAATGATTAGCAGAATGATTAGAAAACCTATATCGATTTTGCTTGATTATCTCTGTAAGGCGTCTAAGCTGATAAATTTTCTTTTAGCTGCAGAACCATAAAAATCATTATCATAATATATTTGACTCGTAATATAGAGCTGCGATAAATTAAAATATTTGCATACTTATTTCTACCTTGCATTTTCTATGATATATATGTTCATTCCATATTAATTTTTTGTATAGGAATAAACCTAAAATTATTATTATAGCTTTTAGTGAAGGAACAGACCGATGAGTTTAAAATAGATTTGGAATGACCATGATCTCCAAGAAATGTCGAAAAAAATCTCCATTGCTCTATTCAGGTAATAGTCACCGGAATTAGCTTTGTCATGCACAGAATACACATATCATCCGCATTGTAATATTTTATATTATAATACTTCAAAGACTGTCTAAACTGAACTGGTTTCTTTATTTCACTATATACATTATACAGTATCACGTAAAAAGTAATCGCACCAGATGTGCTAGAATCCCACTATATGCATTCAATATTTACATTATAACACCCTCACCCTTATTTACAATTTAAATATTTTACATATATTTTTTTATGGGAGTGACTAGAGCACTGTCCAGACAGTGTAGCCATACTGTCCAATAAATACAACAAGCATGCGCGAAAGAGATGGTTATTACTTTTTGGACAGTGTAGCAAGAAGTTTTACAAACACTGTCCAGAGTGTGAATAAAAAATAAAATTTGATCTCCTCTTCCAGTATTATAATACTATATTAAACTATAGTTCATTACAATTTTTCACCTTTTAATTTTTTTTTAATTTTTACTAGGTAATAGGCATGATAATAGGTATTTACGGTATATTTTCAGACTTTCAGAAACTAAAATGAATCTTAATTGACAGTGATATTTTAAATACATTTTTAAGTCCGGAGACAATGAAATATAATATATTGTTCCAAATCAAATCTATAAAAAAACAAAAACTTTTAATAAAGTTAATTTAACATATCTTATTTGTTTCATATTTTAGAAATTTTCTTTCACTATTATGTTGAAACTTGAAATTATGTTATACCTATATGATTTTTGTTTTTGTTATACATTAGTTCTCATCTAAATATTGAAAGCCTGTTTTAAACGTTTTTCATACGTAATTTTTTATTTAATCTTTTAAAAGTTAGTTTAATTATTGTAGGTACTTAGAAAAATAAAATTTGAAATGTTGAGCCTTATGCCCATGGATTAATTCAGCCTG
>JARQZK010000327.1:0-26171 GCA_030704885.1 Cynegetis impunctata | reverse complement strand
ATGCCCTAGGCCATTACGCCCGCATTTGCGGGCATAATGGATTTAAAACGCCCGCTTATTGTACTAGGAGAAATGAAGCAAATTTCATTGATTAAATACTTCATAATCCTTATCGTATCATACTCTGGATTTCTCCGGCAATTAATTATTCGCACCTTGGGCTGCATTTTCTATGATATTCTTGGGTAAATTCATTTTCATTTTCATTATTTCTATAAGACTACACAAAGAATGCAGCATGACATTCACTGAATATGATGACAAAAATATTCACAAACGTCAAAATATCAACAAATGACATGCCTACTATGAGAAGGAAAATGGATTGGAGCAATGAAACGATTTTAAAATCGCTTTTTCATCATAATATAATAATTTTTTCGTGAAAAATAAAATCTTGTATGCACCGCGTGCGTTACTAGATCCTTATGCCCATCGGGCAACATTCATCCCTCGGGCCAGAGGCCCTCGGGCCGAATGTTTTCCTCAGGGCATAAGGATCTATATAACGCACTTGGTACATAAATAACTATTATATGGCAGAACAACGTTTGCCGGGTCAGCTAGTCTAATATATAAAATTCTCGTGTCAAGGTGTTAGAAGTTAAACTCCTCCGAAATGACTCGACTGATTCTCATGAAATTTTGTATGCATATCGGGTAGGTCTGAGAATCGGCCAACATCTATTTTTCATCCCCCTCAATGTTAAGGGTGGTCCACCCCTTAATTTAAATTTTTTATTTTTCAGACAAAATTTTCTCTTCTATTTTTTTTATGATACAGCATTCACAAATACATACAACTCCAAATTTTTACCCTTCTACAATCAACCCCTATTTTTTATTTGTTAAATTCCTCCGAAATGGCTCGACCGATTCTCATGAAATTTTGTGTGCACATTGGTTAGGTCTATTTTTCATCCCCCTGAATGTTGAGGCTGGTTCACCTCCAATTTTTATTTTTTATTTTTTAGACAAAATTTTTGTTCTGTTTTTTTATCATACAGCATTCAAAAATACATACATCCCTAAATTTTCACCCCTCTACGATCAACCGCTACTTTCATTTGTTGAATATAAACTTTAATTTTTTTGGCAAGATTTTTATTTTTATTGACTTAGAATAAAAATTCCATCGCGATTTTCTTTTTTTTATTTTATTCACAGATCCACAATAGGGTTGCAAGATGGCAATCGAAAATAACAATAGTCGGCCTGAGAATAGGTCGTAATATATTTTACATAACCCTAAGTGACTAGGATTGTCCACCCCAAACATTTTTATAAATTTTTTGGACAAAATTTTTTAATTTTATTTTTTATGATGTTGCATTAAAAAATACATACAACTCAAAATTTTCACCTCTTTCAACAACCGATTGTTTTAAAAGCCATTTTAATAATTTAAACAACGTTTTCCGGGTCAAATAGATTGATAGATAGATATAATGATAGATGGATTGTTAAATAGAGAGATAGATAGAAAGATAGATAACTATCTAGATAGATAGATAGAATGATAGATACATATAATTAGATAGATAGATAGATAGATAAATAGAAAGATAGATAACTATCTAGATAGATAGATAGATAGAAATACATCGCCAGATAGATGAATAGATAGAAGAATAGATAGATAACAATAATTTATATGGCAGAACAACGTTTGCTGGGTTAGCTAGTCTCTATATATATATATATCTTTATTTATATATATATAATATATATATATATATATATATATATATATATATATATATATATATATATATATATATATATATATATATATATATATATATATATATAAGTTGAGGTTTTTCACTCGGTGAATTCAAATTCGATTACAGTGACGAACAGTGAAAAATTATTTTTTGTCGTAGAATACGAATCTGCAACAAAAAACAGGGGTTCCCATTTCAAATTTCAAAGTTGACCCCTTCCCTCCCATAATGGTGAAGGAATTGGAAGAGATTTCAGCATAAGTGGGCTCTCACCTCAAAACCATCAACTTTCCATTCGTAACATTTTTTCTTACGACGTTTGTTTCGTTTTCGAAATTTTCAACTGATTCAACTTAAGAAATGCACCCTGTATACCCATATATATTTTTACTTATATAAATATATATATATATATATATAAATATATATATATATATATATATATATATATATATATATATATATATATATATATATATATATATATATATATATATATATATATATATATATATATATATAAACAATATATGAATAATTGGGAATTATCAGAGTAAAATCTTAGTCCTATGTACTATTTATTGACATATGTTTAACTTTCGCAGCTTCACAGCTACTTCTTCAGAACATCTAGAATAAACACATATATCAGTGGCGGCTCGTGAGGTTTTGGTTTGAGGAGGCTACAAGAGGTGTTAAAAAATACACCATAGGCGAAAATTTTTAGGATTTCAAGGTCAACCGCCTTATAATTTGAAGAAAATCAAAGTAAAACAAGCACCATAAGCTATTAATTTGATTTCACTTTCGAGTGTCTACCTTGAGACCTACAACGCCTATTTACAATATTCACAAAAACTCTTCTCAGCCAATTAATCAATACATCTATTCATCAAATTTTTTTTTCTTTCACAAAATAGGTACCTACCTACTTAACGAATTTGTTAACAGCTGGTGAGAGCAAATAAAAAGTTATTATATATTTTTGAAGATTAGCGGGATTCTGCGATCTTTAACGTTAGCAAAATGATCTATAATATCCTCATAAAATTTTTTGTCTTTCGCCAAAAGTTTTACCAATTCCTTTTCAATAGACAACAAACTAATATTTTTCAAACGATCCTGGCTCATTGAATTTCGTGAATAAGTTTTAATTCTCTTAAGAGTGGAAAACGAGCGCTCTACGGAAGCCGATGTCACCGGGATAGAAACAATTAGACATAAGAGTTTATAAACTTGGAGTGAATCTTGATTCAAATCACTATCAAAAAGGTATTTAATAGTGCCCACATGATTTTCATTTTTTTATTGAGTAAGTCGAAGAAATGCAGTTCTTTCAAATCAGAGAACCTTATTTCTATTTGACCCCTAATAGTATCCAAAATTTCATAAAATATTTGCTTATAGTGAAGCTCCATATCTGCGTAACTGAATTTCTTTCGTTTTGGGCTAAATTGAGTCGTA
Organism: Cynegetis impunctata; assembly: GCA_030704885.1. Lineage (NCBI taxonomy): Eukaryota > Metazoa > Arthropoda > Insecta > Coleoptera > Coccinellidae > Cynegetis > Cynegetis impunctata. The sequence continues at coordinate 22,980 of JARQZK010000327.1, read as the reverse complement.
TCATCAATAGTTTGAAATACAGAAAATAGTTTTTTAAAATAAACTTCTGCACGAAATTCTGAAATTTTTTCCAGAAGAAACTTGAGCCGATTTCGTGAGTAAGTAACATCTGAAAACTTGTGCTGTAAGATTTGAAAAACTATTTCTGTTTTTTCAAAAATTAATTTAAAGATGTTAAAAAAATATATAAATTCCTTATCTTGTAAGTAAGATATTAATCCGCGTGCTGTAATTAAAGTTACTTTATCGGTGAAAAATTTCTCACTTTCAACTAGGTATAGAATTAAATCCTCAAATCCTAAGCGGCCCCAAACAGAGACATTTTCACTAGTAAAAAGTAAACACTGCCAACAAAAGAATTAAATTTTTACCTGTGATCCGGTTAGGCAAGGATGTCTCTCATAATTCCGTGAATTAAAACCGCGGTTTTGTTGTCTCTTACGCTGCACTAAATTGTTTAATTCAGGGTTAGGTCGCAATATTTTTATCAAAACTTTATCCTCATAACTTAGTGCACTAAAGTTATGGGATAACAAATATCCCACTAAGTCACCATTGAAATTTTTGAAATTAACTTCAGTAACCAAACTCATTTTAAAACAATACGCGAGCTATATAAGTAAACACGCCGGCCATTAGACAATACGATCACACTACGATTTCCAACGAATTCACTCGATGTCACGCGAAATTCTATAGTTGTGATTGGTCGACATTGTATAAGACTGGGTCTCGATCGGTGTTGCCATTTACATGTGTTTTGCTTTTCTATTGCAATGAAGTATTCATTCGGAGTATTTGCACCGTTGTTTGCTTCTCTGTGGCAGGCATAATAAACGTTGAGAATATACCTTTCCATGCCTCCGCAGCGTTGCCACAAATCTTGAAATGAATGAAATGCAGTAAATGTAAATACCTTCTATCGTAATTAATAAATTATATTATATAATGTTGGTTGAAAGGAAGGTAGGTGCATAAAATAATATGATTTTGATTAATATGAATATGCTGAATGCTGACTATTCAATATAATGTTTTAGTGATACACGGAATATTATTGAGGAGGCTTAGCCTCCTTTGACTAGCCGCCCCTGACATATATATATATATATATATATATATATATATATATATATATATATATATATATATATATATATATATATATATATATATATATATATATATATATATATATATATATTGTTACACACCTCTAAACGATCGTCTAAAATCAAAAAGAAGAGACAAGCTCGCAAGAAACAGTTTCCATTAAAAATACCCATAATGACTTACATCAATGTTAGGTTAGCCGACAACAGATCATAATCCTAAAAATACTGTTGGCAATACAATCATCCATAAATTAAACCTGAAAGCTTGGTAACTAACTGTCCCCTTACAATTAACGGTTACTATATCATACAAAATTATTTTCAGAAAGTACTAAAATTGAGACCGAAAAAACGTCATACGTCAACAATTAAATCTTTGACAGTCAACCTAAAAAAAAATATGACACATCGTCAATCTCCGAAACATTCTTTGTTTTGATGTCACAATGTCCATCAACATTGACGCAAGACAACCAGTCAACAAACCTCCAGCTAACAACAATCAAACCTTAACTTATGATTAAAAATCAATATACCTCAAACAGAGAGGAATACAACTATTTTAAATTTGTAAAATTACCTACTCTTCCAAAATATGAAAGATTCAACGAATTAAAAAACAAACATTCTTCACAAAAATTATACAAACAAAATTTCACAAGTAAACTAATGAATTGTCATCAGCATCCTTTATGAGTAGGTACTCTCAGTATTATTAAAAAAACCAAGCGATTTTATACTCTTGTCTATTTCAATCAACCACGAGTATTATGTAACTTAAATTACTGATGTCTGATCTCTGATTCACAGTATTATTCGTCTGGGCTATATATATATATATTTATATATAAGAAAAGAAATTGTTCGTGGTGATCACAAATTAAGCAAGAGCATACTCATTTCCTAGCATTATTTTAAATTCATTGATAAAGGGGACAAAAATCCCCGAAACGTATGATTAATACACATTTCCGTCAATAAATCAAACCTGTGATCACCACGAACAATTTCTTTTCTTATATAAATAATAAACAGGAACAAACATTTACACATATATATATATATATATATATATATATATATATATATATATATATATATATATATATATATATATATATATATAATCTTTTGATAATTATTAGCAATAACAGGCTTGTTGAATCTTAAAAAACTCGATTTTATTTTATTTCAATAAAATCGAGATTTTAAGATTCAACAAGCCTGTTATTGCTAATAATTATCAAAAGATTATAAATAGTTCACAGGCAACAACAATTCGAATATATATATATATATATATATATATATATATATGTATATATATATATATATATATTTTTATATATATATATATATATATATATATATATATATATATATATATATATATTAATATTTATATATATATATATATATATACGATAAAAAGTATCTACTAGGTTTTTCTTGAAAGTTGAGTAAAAAGACAATTCTCCACTTCAAAATCATACGCGTTCTATGATAATACACTGATACTATACTCAAATCTTTATATTTAAATAGAGTATCTTACTAAAATTTATAAACACTGGTATTTACCTGGCTTCATCTCTTCCTCACTCTCCTTAACTTCTACTGAATTAATTTTATAATTACTTCTTTACTGATAAAAATCAATAAAGAAGCAACGTTTGAAAGTAATTATATGAGTACCTACGCATATACGAAAACAACTCACGCGCACGCCTAGCAACGCTGTCGTGACTGTTACACATTTTCATACCTAGCCTCCATTTGCTAATTGTTTGGAGTGTAATGTGCAATAAGGAACTTCGTTTCAATAACATCAAAAAAATGAAACACCCTGTATGAGCTTCCTTTGTACTGTCATTGATTTTTATAGATGTGGCAAAATATGCATCAAAACTATCCTTATTTGGTACCACTTTCCGCTCGAAAGACATTTTAATTGTTAACGGTTAACTAACTCAATAATAATAATAATAATAATTTGGTGCATATACTCATTCATCATTATAATCACGTACGAACACGATATTGTAAAATGGCTTGTTCCTCCAGCGATTGCATTAAAGATTATCAGTATATCAACATCAGTGTTAGAAACCAAATAACTAGAATCAAATGTTCCTTTCATTTTTTCAATAATAATCGATGCAAGTTACAATAATCTGCCACGGAGTTTGAAATATATATGTATTATATTATATTTGTTTCGTTTTTTGTGGTGTGTGAGTTCTATTTTGATGTGTTCAGATTTCGAACATCTTTTATTTTCATTAAAAGATAAATTTTAAATATATAGGAAAAATTCGTTCCATTTACGCTCTAATTCCTTTTGGAATTAGAGCCGAAAATAGCGCCTTGGGGTAATCCTATTATATCTTTCTTATATTTACTTGTACAATTTTTTATTATTATTTTGTTGCCTGTTCTGAAGATAACTAGTTACAAGTTCATGTATTTTATCTCTCAACCCATAGTGATATGGCTTATCTAATACGACGTTTTGCTAAATCAAGAAAAGTTATACATATTGGTTTATTCTTATAAAGTCTTGAAATGGTGAAATCTGTTTATACATATATATATATATATATATATATATATATATATATATATATATATATATATATATATATATATATATATATATATATATATATATATATATATATATATATATATATATATATATATATATATATATATATATATATATATATATATATATATATATATATATATATATATATATATATATATATATATATATATATATATATCAGGCGCGGATCCAGGCCCGACTTGGGGGGGGGTAACTTTTATATAATCAAAAGCCAAAAGGAACTGTTATTTTGCACAATGGTAAATCGAGTAGCTCCTAATCAAAAAATTTAGGAGGGGCCTGGGCCATTTGGGTGGGGGGGGGGCGTTCATATTTTCAAATTTTGAAGTCAAAATTACTAAATATTAACCACCAAAAAATTTGGGCCACCTGAAAATATTGCAATACAAACTTTTGGTACATTAAATAGAGTGTAAAAAGTTTCGTAACTGTTCCAAATTTTATCCAATTAACTTCACAAGTTTCGAAAATATTTACAAAAAACCACCATCAGATCTTCACCCAGTATCTTGAAAACGAAGAAGTTGTCGACCCTAGTTTATATGAACTTTTATCTCTATTTTTTGAAGCAGAATACGTGGTTGAAATATTGACGTCTAATTTCGGGAAACCCTATATATATATATATATATATATATATATATATATATATATATAACGGGTTGTGTTATGCCAAAATCCACAAAATTTTCCTGAAAAGTAGGCCCACAAAAAATGGATCTTCTGGAGGGCGCTCCTTCCCCAGGGAAAGGTCAGACCACCAAAAGTGCCTTCTATGAGCTATACGGAATAGATTAGTGGTTTTTGGTGTTTTTTCGAAATCAGTGAACTTCTGGCTAAAGTTGGAATTTCAAAATGTGGCCAATAATGCTATTTGGTCGATAAGTGAAAAAAATTTGAAAAAGTTTATTTATTTCCATGGCTTTCAGGAAGTTCGATTTTATACCCTTTTCGCAGTAATGTAGAATTTTCGCAATAAAGGAGGAAGAAATGTTTTGTCTTTTCGATTGAACATGTTGGCGAAGCGCAGATTGTCCGATTTTCAAATGTTCTTTTAAGCTTGTTTCAAAACTTCTGCAGATCTGGACAATGTAAGATGAGTTACGTTATTCACAGTCCAATCTGTATATCACTGGTTTCTTCATCGGATCAACTTTTTACAGTTCATTATTGATGAACATGGACAGAATGATTTCTGTCCAATCTGCGGTGGTTCAAAAAAGCAGTAAGTAATTATACTTTTTGAAATATTAAATGATCTTTGCGGAGGGGGCGTGTGTATAAGGGATGTTAACAAACTTTTGTTCCCTTTCAATACAGTCGACCCCATATAATATCTTATTGATGAAATATTTTTCTTTATTTGAAGTTAAACTATTTATTACTTTCAGTGGAAATTGATTGTTAATACCTATAGTACAAATAATGTTAAATTCATCAATATAGTTAAAGGCTACGGCTTGATGACTTATTGGACGGAATGAATTGTAATTTATATTGGCGTCTGAGAGGGTAGGTTTCCTAAATATTTTAGGGGTCGAGATAATTTAATGCCTTATTTTATTCTATTTTTACTTTGAACTTAATCTTTTCATGTATCGGCGAGTTAGGTGAATATGTCGGCCTGTCTCATTAAATCTAACTAAAATATCATCTACAGAGCGGTACTAAACAATTATATTGCATCTGCGATATATTTCAATCGCTATCCTAACCTAACCTAACGAAGCTAATTTTGAAAGGTTAAAAATTATTATTAAACATCCTCAATGTTGTAATTTGCTCTTCTTGTCAAATGATTCGTAATTAATAAGATTTTCTTTTAATCTTTTGAAAATAGCTTTATTAAGTTGTCTTCTTTCAGGATAGCGATTGAAATATATCTCAGGGGCAATATCAGAACTCTTATTACTTTTTCGTAATCCCATACTGTTATTTCGATTTAACGGTATTCAGATGACAATTGAAAAGCCAGTGTTAACGGCCGCCGGCCGTTAAGAAATCACGTGTTCAAATATTTATTTCAAAACAACATTCTGGTTACAATAACAATTATAATCAAACTAACTATTTATTTATTTGAAAAGTAATTTGACAATTGCTATTATTTGAAATGTCTATCTTATTGATTAGAGATTTACCATCTATAGCAACAATTTTTGAACTTATTGTCGGTGAAGCCTCATTATTATGAAAAAGTTGTCTCGTTATCTTCATTCTCTTCGAAACTGAATTTTCAATATACGAATCCTCCACCGCAGAGGAGTCCCAACCTCCAAGTTTTTTTACCGATAGTAGATCGCCACCATTTTCTACAAGCATGGTAGCCGAGGATCTGCGAAACGAGTGCCCTGTGTAGAGCTGAGGGTTTTCTAATTTTAAGAATGCTGCAATTTTCTTTGGAACGCCTCCAATAGTATGAATGCCCACTACTTGTTTTACACATTTACCATTCCTATAACCAATGAAAAATCGCCGATTTTCCAGATTCGAAGGTCGCAAATCTACGTATTTTTGGTATAAACCATAGGCATCAAAAGGAAGTCCTTCTTTGGGAATGACAAATACCCTATTCTTTTTGTTTTTAGTCATCCTAAATGTAACCAAAACTTTGGTACTGGTGCTTTCAAAATCATCACTCAGCTTCACAAGTTCTTCACGTCTACAGGCACCAAAAATTCCACACATTAATACAACCTTTTCAAGCAACCATGTATGATCATTTGCCTCCAACAAAAACTTAATAACTTCTTCTTCAGACAAAATTTTTGATTTCTTTGGGTTGTATCCATCAGACTTTCGTCGCAAGAATAAAAATAATTTTCCAAATCTGAAAATACATTTCTGTTGGTAATATTCCAATATGGTGCAAGGTTTAAAATAACTAACCTTGAAATGTCAATGTTGTCATAAACTCTCAAAGCAAGTTTCAACATTGAAATCTTCGTCCACAGCGAGTTGGGAGAATAAACCTTCGATTTTCCTTTCGCATAGGCTAATAAAACATCCTCATTAACCACCTTTACATTCTTGCTATTACGCCAATTTTCAAAATTTTCATATTCTTTTTTATACCGCTGTTGAGTTATTGCCGGCAGTAAATCAACACTCGCTGCACATGATTCTTCCAATATTTCAAAAGGAATTTCATTTTGTTCCTCAATTTTATCCATAGTCGTCGTTACAGCGAACTTGCGAACACAAAAAACTGACGTTGTTTATAAAATTGCCAAACAGTTCCATGACAACAGAGTGCACGACGTTGGGATTTTTTTTCAGAATTACGAGGTACGGGGTTTGTTTTTTCTTCGGAATCAAAATGTAATCTTCCAACGGGATTACGAAAAGTCTTCAACGACACACGGCCGATGCGCAAATAACGGATTCGGTTAGTTATAGCCAAGGATTATACAATATCCAACCTCATCCGTTATTTGCTACATATCGGCCTTGTTACGTTAATAACTATGATTAAAGCTTTCTAACATATCTCTAGTAATTTCCATGCAACATCCTGACTTTTACGATTAAATCAGTTGATTTAAAGAAATGGACACACCCTGTCATAGATGACACCCGCCTACTTGGAATACGTATAAAAAACTTCTGCTATTAAAGACTTACATATCAAAAGCGCCACGACAAAATATGATAGATCGTTAGATAGGGAAATAATTCCGTTCCAACCAAACAACAACCAACTATGATTCATTTAAAAAAAATACATTTCTAGGCCATAACTCGAAATAGAACCTTTTTTCAAATTTTCTGGATGCCACTGGATTATACAGAAGAAAGTGCCTTAAAAATGTAAAAGATATTATCTCGTAACTTCACAAACAATCATGATATTTACACTTGTTTAAAAGTCGAAAAATAGAACTATTGTTTATAACTCGAAAACAAAAGACGATAGCAAATTTTGTATTTCGTCAGTGTATTTGTCTCGAAAAAAAAATTCTCTACATTTTTTTGTATCTCCTATAATTATCGAGATACCCTATACAAACATTGAAATTTGAAAATGAAAATGAGTATATGATAATTACTCATTGTACATTAGTCTGTACCTACACCCATAATTTCTTCACGCACAAACTTCAAATAACGGCCCAATACAAGTTATTAACGACTATGAGCTCAATTCGGCTTTAATTAAGTTAACAAATAAATCAGCTAGTATATTACAAAGGACTAATAGAATGGAAAAGCCAATGCTTGGGTTAGCTAATCGTAAACACATATAGGGATAATAAGAATGTCATTTAGTGAAATTGTGAAACGCAAAGCAATAATACATTTTATACAGTCTAGTTCTGTCTTAAAAATCAAGCAACACTCTTAAACATCTGAATTGGATTGTAAATTTCCTTTGATAGTGATCATAACAAATTCAAGAGATGTTCTTACCATGTACAGCTAATATAAAATGCCTATTCAACTTTCTTGAAACGATCGCCTTATTTGTAATTCGATTTCTATAATGATTATAGATCTCAAAATCATTAGATCCAATTAAAGATAGCCATTGAAACAAATATGAACAATCCAACGCAAACCTGTTTCGCAAATTGAGCATGAGTTGTCATATTATTTTGAAGTGACATTATACGTAATTAACTTTTTGTGATTTTGTAAGAAGCTATTATTGCTTTTTCCAATTTTATTCGACGTTTGGTAAGTGGTTTTAAACAGTTTATAATAATTTCCTTTCTCTTTTTGACAATTATGATTTAAGAAAATATTGGTGTTATCGGGTCTCAGTTGATATATTTATTTCGATAATATTTTATTAATAAAGAATGAAATAACAAAATTCAACGTAAACTAGGTAATCATTACAGCTTAGTACTTGATGAAGTGGTGCAAAAGCTAACATATTCGTGGCTCTACTCGCAACTCATTATTCGGAAAAGTCACTTGCTCAGCTAAGACCGCGATTTCCTCCAATGAACAAACGAAATGCTAAATATTAGTACCTTACGATTAAATTGGTTCATAAGCACGTACAATAATTTCATAAACAGATTTTCTTTCATTTTTGCGTCTATAACTTACTCGAAACCTGAAAAACTAAATAAGAACATGTAATATTAACAGTATTGAAGTTAGAAGTTTATTGAGAATACGTTTATTGAATCAGATTCATTTTGTAGTGTACAACCTCAGTTTTGTAGTTTCAATGTTTTTTCAATTGGTTTCTTTTATTCGGTAATTATTTCTTCGTGGGATGTACAATCTTTCCAACCGACGCTGTTTTTACATAGATATTTGTGTTTTCATTTATATATTTTTACTGGTACATATTGGCATCTCTAGAGGCTCCAATGAATCAAAATCAGCTGACATTTGGTATCTGGGGTTTTTTTCGTTGAAGAACTAAACTATAAAAATTTGGGTGAATTTTTCGAACCGTCCCCATTTTACGTAGATTGGTCTTGTGTTCTCCTTGTTTTTGAAAATTTGTTCAACTCTTCAGCTTCTGCAGATTGAGTGAGAGGGTTGAATTTTGGTAAGTAGATTGAGTTCACGTTGAAATGTGAGCCTTTGTGGGTTTCAACTCTTTTCCTGAACCGCGCAGCACTTCGCGTAGACTGTGGTGGATGTAGATCAGTAGGTCAGTGTCGCGATGAGTAAACGAAGAATGTTACGATTGTATTCCATATCAGATGAAGAACGTTATAGTTTATACCTTATATTGTTTGTAAACTAACTGCAAGTACGATACACTTACTCTGCAAGTACGTGAGGCCAAGGCCGATATATTGATAAACACTGATATATAAATCAGAGGGAATTTAAGATAGGAAGTAAGTAAGACTGAGAGATAGACTCGTCACGCTGCCCGAGCGGTCAGCGCTAAGCCTATATTCAGTAATACTATAAATAAAGACTAAAAGTATAGTATGAACCTGTGCATCATTTAACACCCAGGACCAGGCATTACAAGACTATCAGTACGCGAATATTGCGTGATATATTCACGTGATATCAAATTTTGAAAATTTCCGTTGGTGTTTATCACTCCGTGGTATATGCAATTTTTAAAATTTCTTATAAACCTTCCTCAATAACAAAACCATCAACATGCAAAATATCAAAAATATCGATGGTCCGGTTTAGATGGAGAAGCGTAACAACAAAAAATCCTCAATCGGGGGCGAATAGAGCTTCGCCTCACTTCGTTCCTTTAATTATTACTACTATTATACTCCGATACATCCTCCAATGAATACTTTCACTCATTTCAGCCCAATGATTAGAAAAATAGCTGTCAACCTTTCAATACAAAGGACTGTAATATTGAAATAGTTGTAATGATTAGGCGAACGTTAAATTTAATTTGAATCTTTTTTTTCTACGTATTCTACCATGCTTATCTATGCTAGTTAACTAACTATGTTTTTGTGGATACTACGTAGGGTTTGCCTTTGAAATATTCATTAGTAGTCATTACAAATTGAACCAAATCAATGAAATCCTTTAAATACGGCTTCAAGCAATGATTACAATGCCCATAACAGTATGTGTCCAACTCAATGTATCTAATAGATACTTAGTTTTTGAAAGTAGACAATGACAATAATTTTTATGAGTATATTCAGTCAATAATTACTTATTTAAACAACAGAAAGATATGATATTATGCCTTTATACACCATATTTTACAAGTTATCAGATTATTAAGTAAGAATTGAGTCCCTTATGAGAATATTTCACAAAAAATTTAGTGATAGAAATAGTTTGAGTTAGATGCAGACAATATATTTGTGCAGCTTGAGTATAGGATTATTTAGGAATTTATTAGTTATAAAAATTCTGAATTATTTTTAAATTCGAATACTTACTAGAATAACTTCGAGATGGAAAGGTTGCTAAATATTCTACTTCATTAGTCCGAGGTTTCTAGCTTTGTCAAGCATGACGTTCTTTTGCATTCACATCTAGAAAAGAAATGGAGATGAAAAGGACTTAATTATCATTTATGTGAGTGAATGAATTAAGAATTGGAATTTCAAAATTGGTGAATTATCTTTTGAAAGAAAAACAATTATAGTACAGTCATTGAAGCTTTTTAGCTCAGAAATTTATTACTATGAACCGATTTACATGAAATTTTGGATTTAGGCTTATCTTATCCTTAACTTCAAAAGTGATACTGAACCGAACTCCGTTTTCACCCTGGGGGTGGTTGCCACCCCTTTTCGGTGGTGGAATCCTCGGATATCGATAGAAGACCTAATTTTGAGCAAAAAATTTTCTAGAAAAGTTTTTTCAGAAAGCCAATACTCTTCAAGTTATTGGCAATTAAAAATTCGTAATTTTCAACGGTTTTTTGCAAATATCTCCAAAAATATGCATTTTAACGATAATATTAACAAAATTGTAGCAGGTAAAAAAATGAACGAACTGGTTGTCAATAGATTGTTCTAAGTGCAATATTAAGCGAGATATTGAAGATCAAAGCCGTTTTTCATTTTGTCTGAAATTTGATCGATCTATTCAATGCCATCTATCGGAGAGCGAATAAATTTTATTTCCGTGCTAATGAAAAAGGATTTTATAGTGATTGAAATAAGCTTTAAAATGAGCACTGTTAAAAGTCTTTCGCACGTGAAATGAGTGAGCTGTAATCAAAAAAAGAGGAACATTCAATGGTTTTTTTTTAAATCAATGGGTTTCATAAGTGCCATTTCCACCAAAATTAAAATTAATCGTATTCCGTCTAGAATTAACTTTAATATTAAAAGTTCGATAGATTCTAGCAGTTTGGCTGCGTTGGAACACCTATTTATCGAAAAAATCACGATTTTGAGAAAAAAATTTTTTTCCAATTTTTAAATAAACCACCTTCTTTTCATAATATCTCAAAAATTATGAAAGATACGTAAAAAATTGTAATAATAAAAAATGTAGGTTTTTTTTGACAAAAATTTTGGTTTTTTTTTCCTGTCACACGAAAATTGACGGAGATATGATTGTTTAAAGATCGCGCGGTAGCGCAATCACAGTCTTTCTCGAGCCCTTTGACCCCTTACCGTTTCGAAATAAAGGGTTTTTCACTGCATATCGTAATGAAAAAAGTTGTAGCTCTTTTAATTACCTTCAAAATGGTTCTCGTCGGCCTCGTTTTTAATAAGTTGTGATAGCTTCAAAATTGAAGGAGTGATGGCCCAAAAACTAATCGTATTTTTTTCTACTTAGTAAACTAAACAGTAAACTGAAAATTCCGAATTTTCAATTGCCAATAACCTGAAAAGTATTGGGTCTCGGAAGAAACTTTAAAAAACATTTTTTGCTTAAAATTAGGTCTTCTATCGATATCCGAGGTTATTTTGATGACTATTTCACTGATTCCATTTGTAGTGAGAAAGTTTCCATAGCTACTCTCGTTTCACAGCGATAAAACATGCAAGCCGGCAAAACTTACTATGTTAGTATTTCAGCGAATATTTCCCTCCTGTCAAAAATCCCTTGTAAATAGAATGCAATTATCGAAAATTACAGCGATAATTGCATTGTAGACCGATAATTGCATAGTAGCATAGTTCATTTTACGTTTTTTGATGACAAGCTGAGAATTTATGAATTACTAACGTCAGTTTAACAAGTTGAATGTTTATTCGGGAAATATTCCCCCAAATTACACTCGTGCATCAAAATAACCAGATAATTTCGCATTCCAGCGTGTTGTCTTTAAAAAACTGCATTCGGTCAATTTCATATTCCAAAAATGAAAATGAACTCATGCAGTTTTTTGACAACACGCTGTCATGCAAAATTATCGGTTATTTTGATGCACTTGTGCAATTACTTACGATAATATTTTGACATTTCTCACATGAATCGTTATTTCCTTGACTTTCTCAAATGTGACCATATTACTGTTAAACATATTTTCTCGTGAAATAGTCATGTCGAATACCACTCGAGATGAAATTTAAGCAGGTAAAATTTCATCTCTAGTGGTATTATATATGAAAAAATTTCCACCAACGAAAAGGGGTGGCAACCCCCAGGGTTAAAACGGAGTTCGGGTCAGTATAACTTTTGAAGTTAAGGGTAAGATAAGCCTAATTCCAAAATTTCAAGTGAATCGGTTCATAGTAACAAATTTCGGTGGTAAAAACCTATTTTACGCTTCAATGACTGCACTATTAGTAAATTTGATGTTATGACTTCAGTACAGAATATGTGTTCATCGTCAAGAATTAGTCTAATTTCTATTAGAAGAAACTACAGATTCATCGACGTTGATATTCTTGCCAGTTATTATAAAAATATTTGAGGATTTTTAATTGTTCAAAACTTCTTGCTTCTTGTCTGAATGTGTGATATATGTATGACTTCTGTTACAAGTAGGCACATTTCTTGCATTTCATGATAATTTTTTGTTTCCAGGGAATATTTTTTACGTAGGTTCTTTGATTCTCAATATAATATATAATCTACCTATACATACATATATATATATATATATATATATATATATATATATATATATATATATATATATATATATATATATATATATATAATTAAGTGAACTAGGACATTTATTTGAAACTAATCAAACAAACCTCCTAGCGGAGCTGGTTATAAGAGTTCACGAAGCATCGAAATATCCACATCTACCCTAGACGGCAATTGTTAGAAATGTTGACTTGTTTATCACAATCGATGGAAATTGATAGACAAACTGTTTCGCCCTTATTGGGGCTTATTGTTTTCGTCTGTCTGAAAGATGTGGTTCAATTGTTTCCGACTGGTGGCGCTGTGTCATATTAATATGCCATTAAGTTGCTAGAAGGAAAATATAAGACCGTTTGAAATGTTGGTTTGGTTATCACTTTCGATGGATGGATGATACTGATGAGCCCCAATAAGGGCGAAACAGTTTGTCTATCAATTTCCATCGATTGTGATAAACAAATTAACATTTCTAACAATTGCCGTCTAGGGTAGATGTGGATATTTCGATGCTTCGTGAATTCTTATAACCAGCTCCGCTAGGAGGTTTGTTTGATTAGTTTCAAATAAGTGTCCTAGTTCACTTAATTTTATAACCACGGGCGTTTTCCGTTTAACACGAATAATTCTTACTTCTATATATATATATATATATATATATATATATATATATATATATATATATATATATATATATATATATATATATATATGAAAATTTTAGAATTTTTCTTAGCTTAGATAAAATGGAGATTTATTTGTCTTTGCTATTTAATCATTTATTCCTTTATTCCAACGTTTCGGCTTTACAAATCGTAAGTTTCCGGAGATAATTTATGCTAGTCCATGAAAAAGGCTTTGTAAAGCCGAAGCGTTGGAATAAAGGAATAAATGATAAAATAACTAAAAACAGATTATTGTAAAACTGCTCTCTTTTTGCATTCTGCTTCTCACAAAATAACACAATTACCTTATTATGAAATATTTTTACTTTTCAACAACGTTTTCGGGCTACCTAAGTAAAATAAATTTATTTGGATCCATTTAGTTTTGTGACAAATACAATTCGAAATAAATAAAAAGTTTTAAAAATCAGTGATAACGAAATGCCTCCTAGTTCTGTGATGCCAGTTTTGTTGTTTGAGCTCAATTATCTTATATGTGTGGTCTTATCACCAAGAGTATGAAGAATATTTTGTATTATTTTTTTTTGGTTTTCAGTTAATGCCCATTTGTGGGCCATTTTGAAGGCTAAAGTCAACGTGGTCAGCTTACTTCCTAAACGTGAATATACATCAAAACCTATGTTATGTTTAAGTACCTAGTTTTTTTTTACTGACGTAGGCTGGGGGATGATCGCCCCCTCATAACCCTCTCCAATTCGCCACAGATATATGTGATTTCTATACTGTTGTTTTTGATATTAGTCGTGAGTGTAACAACAAACCCTTTAAGGGAGCATATTATCACACGAAACGGAGTGAGATGTCATGAGATTTATCATTATCTATATATATATATATATATATATATATATATATATATATGTATATATATATATATATATATATATATATATATATATTATATATATGTATATATATATATATATATATATATATATATATATATATATATATATATATATATATATATATATATATATATATATATCAGTGGCGGCTTGTGAGGTTTTGGTGTGAGGAGGCTACAAGAGGCGTTAAAAAATACACCATAGGCGAAAATTTTTAGGATTTCAAGGTCAACCGCCTTATAATTTAAAGAAAATCAAAGTAAAACAAGCACCCTAAGCTATTTATTTGTTTTCACTTTCGAGTGTCTACCTTGAGACCTACAACTCCTATTTACAATATTCACAAAAATTCTTCTCAGCCAATGAATCAATTCATCTATTCATCAAATTTTTTTTTCTTGCACAAAATAGGTACCCTATCTACCTACTTAACGAATTTGTTAACAGCTGGTGAGAGCAAATAAAAAGTTATTATATATTTTTGAAGATTAGCGGGATTCTGCGATCTTTAACGTTCGCAAAATGATCTATAATATCCTCATAAAATTTTTTGTCTTTCGCCAAAAGTTTTACCAATTCAATAGACAACAAACTAATATTTTTCAAACGATCCTGGCTCATTGAATTTCGTAAATAAGTTTTAATTCTCTTAAGAGTGGAAAACGAGCGCTCTACGGAAGCCGATGTCACCGGGATAGAAACAATTAGACATAAGAGTTTATAAACTTGGGGTAAATCTTCATTCAAATCATTATCAAAAAGGTATTTAATAGTCCTCACATGATTTTCATTTTGCCCCAACATTTCATTGTCATTATAAACAACACACAGTTCGCTTTTTATGGCCACCTTATCAAAAAAAGTGTATTTTTGACATAAATTTTCCAAAAGGTTATCTGGAAAATTAGCCGAAAATCCGGTTAACAAATTTTTATTGAGTAAGTCGAAGAAATACAGTTCTTTCAAATCAGAGAACCTTATTTCTATTTGACCCCCAATAGTATCCAAAATTTCATAAAATATTTGCTTATAGTGAAGCTCCATATCTGCGTAACTGAATTTCTTTCGTTTTGGGCTAAATTGAGTCGTATCATCAGTAGTTTGAAATACAGAAAATAGTTTTTTAAAATAAACTTCTGCACTAAATTCTGAAATTTTTTCCAAAAGAAACTTGAGCCGATTTCGTGAGTAAATTACATCTGAAAACTTGTGCTGTAAGATTTGAAAAACTATTTCTGTTTGTTCAAAAATTAATTTAAAGATGTTTAAAAAATATATAAATTCCTTATCTTGTAAGTAAGATACTAATCCGCGTGCTGTATGTAAAGTTACTTTATCGGTGAAAAATTCCTCACTTTCAACTAGGTATAGAATTAAATCCTCAAATCTTAAGCGGCCCCAAACAGAGACATTTTCACTAGTAAAAAGTAAACTCTGCCAACAAAATAATTTATTTTTTACCTGTGATCCGGTTAGGCAAGGATGTCTCTCATAATTCCTTGTATTAAAATCGCGGTTTTGGTGTCTGTTACGCAGCACCAAATTGTTTAATTCAGGGGTAGGTCGCAATGTTTTTATCAAAACTTTATCCTCATAACTTAGTGCACTAAGGTTATGGGATAACAAATATTCCACTAAGTCACCATTGAAATTTTTGAAATTAACTTCAGTAACCAAACTCATTTTAAAACAATACGCGAGCAATATAAGTAAACACGCTGCCATTAGCAACTACGATCACACTACGATTCAATAATGCTTTCCAACGAATTCACTCGATGTCACGCGAAATTCTATAGTTGTGATTGGTCGACATTGTATGAGACTGGGTTCCTATCTGTGTTGCCATTTACATGTGTTTTGATTTTCTATTGCAATGAAGTATTCATTCAGAGTATTTGCACCGTTGTTTGCTTTTCTGTGGCAGGCATAATGAACGTTGAGAATATACCTTTCCATGCCACCGCAGCGTTGCCACAAATCTTGAAATGAATGAAATGCAGTAAATGTAAATACCTTCTATCGTAATTAATAAATTATATTATATAATGTAGGTTGAAAGCAAGGTAGGTGCATAAAATATGATTTTGATTAATATGAATATGCTAAATGCTGACTATTCAATATAATATATTAGTGATATACGGAATATTATTGAGGAGGCTTAGCCTCCTTAGCCTCCTTTGACTAGCCGCCCCTGATATATATATATATATATATATATATATATATATATATATATATATATATATATATATATATATATATATATATATATATATATATATATATATATATACCTATATGCCGTGATGAATATTAATTTTTAGTAATTTTATTATCAACATTCACCTAGTTGTTATTGAAACTACCTAATAATTTTTCTGTTAATACAGCAAAGTGCGCATTATGTTGCCTTAACGAGTAGTTCATCGGTGAATGATATTTATCTTCAAAATCATTATGTCACTCTTAATCTTAGAAGAAATGGGTATGCATTCTCTCATTGACAGCAGAATGTACAGACAAATCAATCAGCAAAGTGTCACACTTTCAGCAATGTGAATATTTTGCAGCATAGACATCAAAAGTACCTAATACTATGACAACTTAGGTAATACTATGACACTACGTGACATATAAAATTGATCGAGACACAAAATAATGACATATTTCTAAAAAATAAAACAAATTTTCTATTACGGTTTACAATACTAGTATATTGTATATAACGATATTTTGCCACGAACACAGGTAGCAACTTTTATTGTGGTAATTATTTATCCATATATTTTTATTGTAACTTATCAAAAAATGAAGTGCCCTAGGAGTTTTGGTGATTTTTAAAATGAATTGACACAATCGGAGAAGCAATTATTTGTTAAACTCTTCAGCAAAGCATATTGACTCATTGACTGAATTCTAATCCTCGGCAGCGATTCTACAAATTTGCTGCCTAGCTAAACAGATAGGTATTCCATGTAGGAGACATTTCGAGAAGATTGTTTATCATCAGGGATCCCTACTACTTTATCTCCGAAACGCGACGCCACTGTTTGAAGTTTGCGGAGAATAAATACCCATACCCATCGATTCTGCCCGCGAACACCAAACACACACAAACGGAATATTTCAATCTATTCACCAAGTTTTGAGGGAAACGCCAGTGTTTGCACACCGCATCACTTATCGTGGCACACAAGTCAAGGTTTTTCTCCCATCCGATCAACGCGATAAACGGTGAAGTCCGAATCGTAAATTCGAAAATGGATCCTCGGACAGACCGCGTCCAGCTATCGACGTCCTCCGTTCGTGCCGTCTGAGGAGTCCTATAACCTACGGCAAGAAGTTCGATTTGTTTCTGCGTCCGAATTATGTCGGATCTCGATCGAAGGATCTAGAGCGTTTCGGCAGCGACGTTTTTGTTGATCCGTGTAACATCTTCAGTTGCAGTTACGGTGATGGCCTCCGAAGACGAGAAGCCGGCTCACAATCAGTTCCTGAGGGTGAAGAGGGAGGTGAGTAGTTTGATTATTAGTAAAATTTTTTGAAAATTCAATTGGACATGTTAAAATATGATTCAATTTAATTTTCTTCTTTTTACATTTTATTAGATTTGCCAAACAAACTTCCGATTCTTGTGTATATATATATATATATATATATATATATATATATATATATATATATATATATATATGAATATAGATATATAAATATATTTATATATATATATATATATATATATATATATATTTATATATATATATATATAATCTAATATATATATATAAAATATATATATATATATATATATATATATATATATATATATATATATCTATATATATATATATATATATATATATATATATATATATATATATATATATATATATATATTTTTTTTTTTTTTTCAATCTTCACGGTATACGAAATATTTCAAGTCAAATTCTCAAGAGATAATGTTTTTTGGTTCTCTTAATTCAATTTTATATTAGAATTATTGATATTGTTATTGATTCATAATCTAACACATTAAATCATTTCAACATTCGAAAAACATCACTAGTACTAATAATAATAAATCTCACATTTGTCTTGCATATCTGCTATCAATCAATTTCAGTTTCGTTTTTATCAATGTTATTTAAATTTCAAACAAATATAGCTCCTCAATCTCGTATTTCTGCAGTTGTATTCGGTTGGTTCTCTGACTAGTTAAAGTTCATCAATCAACGTATATATGCATAAACGAGTTATAAAAAAGGAAAATATTTGAAATTATGAAGTAACTATCTCATATAAACATGATTTCAAGAAGAGATACGAATACATTTTTATTTTTCACTTGTATATTATACGTTTATTTCACCTTGGATACGGTTGCTATAAACACACTCATTATGCCCTAGGCCATTATGCCCGCATTTGCGGGCATTATGGATTAAAAACGCCCGCTTATTGTACTAGGAGAAATGAAGCGAATTTCATTGATTAAATACTCCATAATCCTTGTCGTATAAGACTCTGGATTTCTCCGGCAATGAATTATTCGCAGCTTTGGCTGCATTTTCTATGATATTCTTGGGTAAATTCATTTTCATTTCCATTATTTCTATAAGACTACACAAAGAAAGCAGGAATGACATTCACTAAATTTGATGAAACAATAATCACAAACGTCAAAATATCAACAAATGACATGCCTACTATGAGAAGGAAAATGGGTAGGAGCAATGAAACGATTTTTAAATCGCTTTTTCATCATAATATAATAATTTTTTCGTGAAAAATAAAATCTTGTATGCACCACGTGCGTTACTAGATCCTTACGCCCATCGGGCAACATTCATCCCTCGGGCCAGAGGCCCTCGGGCCGAATGTTTCCCTCCGGGCGTAATGATCTATATAACGCACTTGGTACATAAATAACTATTATGATGCTTGTTATGTAATTATTAATATTCAGGCATAAATGAAGCGCACATTGATATTGTTATAACATAGCTGGTAGTGGGAAAATCAGCACAAGTCGTACAAGTATCACCAGGTGCAAAAAACAATCTGTGAATCTATAGTTGAAATATTTTCGTCCGTATTTTCCTCGAAAATAATATTGAACTGTCTCGAAAGTCAACACTGAGGTGTTTTATATTTCCAAGACGACGAATTTTAAGTAAACAAATATATATATATATATATATATATATATATATATATATATATATATATATATATACAGGGCCGGCCTAAGGAGTGTGCGAAGTATGCAGCCGCACACTCAAGCCTTTTGGAGGGGCATGAAATTGACCAATTTTTGTAAAAAAAAAAAAGATAAATTTATTATATATATATATATATATATATATATAATATATATATATATATATATATATAATATATATATAGATATATATATATATATATATATATATATATATATATATATGTTCGTATGTATGTGCTTATGTATTTTAGCATTGTTTACACGATAAAGAGCGCAATGTTATAGAAATAGAGTACGTAGTTTCGTATACCTTGGATGTGATTGGTTTTGATACGAATTGGTTGGGGGGGTTGATCCCCCGAGAAGGAAATAAATATTGTGGCGCTTTTTTTTTGAATTTGGAAATATATTTTTTAAACTGGATACTTTATGAAAACTTGCTCTTCTAATGCAGCTCGCTGCGATAGAGTTTTTTTTTTCGTTTCTATGAAGCGTACATACCATATATTAAAGCATTCATCCTTCGCTTATTTGTGAAGTTAGTGGTAATTTCATATCACATTTCCAATATAAAAGATATAAGTTACATAGTAATATGAAAGTATTGAACAAGCTCGTCTCCATTTTTTGGATAATTAATTTTATTTTACTTTATTCAATTTTTTTATGTGTCGATGGAATAATTAGTTTTTCTTCACATTATTTTCCTTATCTTTATATTTCATTAACATTCAATATGGTTTTTGTTTTAGTTTTGGAATTTTTTCCATCATGTTTTACAATTATTCCAATACGCAGTCCTCTTTGTTTTTTGTACTTCCTTTGTTTCTATAATTCAATTTTTAAGTCTCTGAAAATTATGGTACCTACCTAAACTTCTTCCGAATTACTTCTCATATTCCCATTCACAAATTTTTCGGGTATATTCTCTTATTTTCACTAGTGTAGCTACATTAGTTATTGTTTGATTATTAGCAGCTTTTCTCTTTGCAATCCTGCTTATTAAAATGGGTGCAATTAGCAAAGTTCGACCTGGGACCAAGATCGCTTCATGACTTTTATATGATGCTTGGCACTTAAAATTCAATTTCATATATATAGGTATATATATATATGTATATATATATATATATATATATATATATATATATGTATATATATATATTTATATATATATATATATATATATATATATATATATATATATATATATATATATATATATATATATATATATATATATATATATACATTAGCTAGGTATTTATTCTTAGAGTAATTGCAGTATAAGCATAAAAATCATTGCAACGTTACCTAGAGTTAAGCTTTCATTAGTTTATTCGACATAATAGTGGTTACAGTACCTACAAGGAAGAGTACTGAACATATCAAGTCAATCAATAATGAATCAAATTGTCATACATAAATTTAATGTTCTGCAAGGCGCAAAAGTGCATAAAAACTATGTTTTAGGACCTTAAATTTCAAAAAATTCCAAGCCCCCCCCCCAGACCCCCGGCAGGGGCATAAAATTTGAGTCTAGCAGACTTGCAATTTTCGCCTTAGGCCGGCCCTGTATATATATATATATATACAGGTCGTTTTTTTTAGCTGATCCCACTAATGCTATCTCGGAAACGGAGAGACCTACAAGGTCGGTTAAATTGGATAAAAGCTTCTTATTTTGGTGAGCAATAATAAGCCTTTTTCAGATCTTAAATATCAATGTTTGTTTCTGAGACATTCGCCAAAAACTAAAATAGTCGAATTTCGTTTTTTGGCTCTTTCGCATCCATTTCGAATGATATTAGAAAAAGTCAGAGGAGTATCAATAATGTTTCATATTCTTTATAAACTGATATGAATCAATTTTCAATGCGACGTTTCGTTCATTAGATTCCATCATCAATTTTATTTTTTCAAATATGGGCCTCTACATTTTTTCAACCTTTTTGGTAGCCACTGTTGCAACAAATTCAGCTATTAATTACAATACATGTATTTCTCGACGTTATTCTCGGAAAAAAACATCATCAATATTTGGTTAAACAATTTCCGTTAGTGTAGTCTGAAAAAGGTAGAAACCAAAATTTTAGAACTCAAAGATACTCCATACATTTTTTGAAATTTTGAACGTGCCTATGCATTCCAGGGTTTTTTTTATGAATATGAAAAAACTGTTCAAAAGTCAACTTTTATGGAGCATAATTGTTTGTTTATTATGTCTTCTGGCAAATAGAAATCTTGGAGAAAAAATTCTGTGAGTACTGAAATGGATTTATTGTTTCAAAGTGAGCCATGAATTAACAGAATAACAAAATGTCAAATCTATCTACAAGTACATTAATAATTATTTGATGCCCGTGAATTTAAGAGGTGAAAACCATGAATTTTTCAAATGACGAGAAAGTTGATTTGCTTTTCGTATACGTGGAATGTTTGAGAAATGCTACTAGATCTCTAGCTATGTATAGGGAATTGCACCCCGAGAAGTATCAGCCATCCGAAAGATATTTTCAACGCATTGAGAGGACTTTACGGAATCATGGTTCATTAGAAAAACCCTCGAGTAAGAGCTGTGTAGTAAATAACAGGTTGCGATACTGAAATTGACGCTTTTTTATTCGAACAGTGGCTACTAAAATTGGTGAGAAAATCTAGAAGCCCATATTTGAAAAAAATAAAGCTGATGATGGAACCTAATGAACGAAACGTCGCATTAAAATTTGATTCAAATCAGATTATAACGAGTATGAAACATTATTGAAACTCCCCTGACTTTTTCTCATATCATTTGAAATGGAGGCGGTAAAAACGAAATTCGACTATTTTAGTTTTTGGCGAATATCTCAAAAACAAACATTGATATTTAACATCTGAAAAAGGCTTATTATTGCTCCCCGAAATTGGAAACTTTTATCCAATATAACCGACCTTGTAGGTCTCTCCGTTTCCGAGATAGCAATAGTGGGATCAGCTAAAAAAACTGCCGGTATTT